>CAUYTI010044211.1:0-51817 GCA_963575145.1 Galago senegalensis | reverse complement strand
TTTTAAAGCAATAACTGAGAAAATGACATGAAGGCTGTGTTGACCAGTTTGATGGAAGTATTTCAGAATGCATGTGAAAACCCCACACTGTATCCCAGAAGTGCATTAATGTACATAGTTAACATTCAATTAAAAAAAAATACATAAAAAAATAAAAAAAAAAAACAAACAAAAACCAGAAGAACAGGCGACGCTGGGTTCACATTCCTATATGGCAGCATCAGCTGGAGTTGGCAAACTGCCGCCCCCTCTAACTGTGGCTTGTCCCCTCTCAGCCTAGCACTCTCCATTTATTTGAGTTACTTGCTTCAGGCCTTTTACTTAGTGCTGTCTGCTTCCCAGAGGTGAAAAATGATAGAGCTTGATCCACGATCGAAAACTATTTTAAGGGGGCATTCCAGATACCTCTATAGAAACATTTTATGGAAAGGGGAGCCTTCTGGCCCCTAAAAATTTTATGATAGAGGTGATCACTAATAGATCAGACAAATCTGATCAGCCTCCCAAACAAGTATACGCCTTTTCATTTGTAACTAGCTCTCCTCTCATGGAGCCTCCAAAGTAAAAGTTGCTTCCTCCTCCCTAAAGAGAGGTATCTTTATCTAAATTCTCTCTCTCTGCCAAAGTGGGCTGGTCACTCTTTGAATCTTCTCGTGGCACTGGGTTTCCTCACTGCTTGCTTTTATCCTAAAATAAGAGAACCAAGATCAAGGAACAAAAGACTGTCTCCCTCTTCATTCTCTATTCCAGGAAAGTCAGTGTCCCAGTCTAGGTTTTCCAGAAAGCAGAGTTGGAAACATGGACTTAAGTATGTGAGTGCGTAAGTGAGGTCTGTGATCCTAGAGAGAAGTAAGGGATGGGGAGGGGAAGGCTGGAAGGAGAAGGGAGTCAACCTAAGGATGTGTGATTGAGCTGAGCCCTGCCATGGTTGACCTCTTGGCCGAACATCCCCCAAGATCATCAACTAGCCATATGAAATGCATCTTAGGACCATCTGTCCAGGGACAGAAAGAGGGAAGTATTTATATATCACCTTCTTGTTACCCATTGGTCAAAAGTGGACCCTGTGGGGCATTAGTTCTGCCATGCTTCTGGGTTCCACATGCACAAGTACTCACAGTGGCCCAAGCTGCAGCATCAACAGAGAACCTAGGATGGGGTACAAAAAGTGCATGATGCAGGCCCAAGGTAAGGCACTCTCAAGATGCTGTTAGAATCCTGTGAGACATCAGGATAAATGAGACCTCTTCCACAGACTACCCCATGACAGATAGCAGGACAGTCAGCATAGTCCTAACACAAGTCTGACCCAGGCTCTTAGTCTGAAACCAATGAAGGGTGAAAGGGACAAACTCCTGCCTCCGGGAAGTTATAGCAGCACTTGTTCTTTTGAAAGAAGGAGAAGGAGATGCTTCCATTATCTCAGAGTTCATGGGAATCTGGAGGTTTAAGATTCTCAGGTTTGTCCATTTAAATGTTCCCACCCCACATCTCGAGCTTCCGTTTCTTTTCCATCAGGACCTTGACTTTGGAGGCCTGTTAAGACTACGCATTCACTGTTCCTCACAAATGGTCCCTCTTTTGATTAGACCTTGGGTGGGCTTTTGGCCCAGTCTGTTTCATGGCTATAGGAAATGAAAGTTACTTCAAAGCTTCCATAGAGACCTTCGGTTTTCACAGCATAGCTTGAATCTACAGTCAGAGATCTTGTACCTGTTATTCTCTTACTTCAAGGTGTTCAATGCAGTTAACAAAAGGCCATGCCACTCTATAATCTGTATAATGATATATTCAAGGGCCACAGCCACCATAACCTACAACCTCTCCTTTGCATTGGCCTCTTGTCTCCACCAGCCTCAGTTGGAAGTCTTAGTTTCTGGGATGCCAGGGGATGTCAGGAGTCATCATCCCTGCACTGACTGTTGGTGGTAGGGTCTTGATTGCCATGTGGCTGCTGAGTGATCCAGCTCTACAATCACATCTCATGGTGGAGTCTTCCAGGCCACTCAAGGAAACAGCCGTCTTAGGCAGGGACCCCCGAAAGCAAAGGCTGAGACAGAAGTGTGTGTACAAGCACTGAGTGTTCGATCCTGGGGAGCAGAAGGAAGGACAAGGGCATGAACCCAGGTTGGAGCGTGAGCCAATACAAAGATGCTTTAACTTGGCTACAGCCATGATCAGCTGGTTGCTCAATCCCACAAGAGCATCTGAGATGCAGACAATGTGCCTAGGGGGACATTCATCTCTTGATTGCCTCAAGGATGTTGATTCCCCTGCACCCCCAGGCTGTGTGTGCCCAGGATGCCGAGCAGGCTCCCCCCAGTGTCCCACAGCGAGGCATCAGAGTGAAGCTGGAGGTGGGAAGCTGACAGGTGCATGGTGTGGCTTGAGCAGGGCACTGTCAATTTGTACCTACACAAAGCTGGTTGAAGCCTGTACCTACATGGTTACGGCAGCAAGGACTGGAACCACAGACAGAGAAGGGCAGGAGGATCTAAGTGGAGCCTGGAGTACAGTCAGGTTGGCCCGGACACACATGAGCTGAGCACCATCTAGAGCTGGTCGTGGTGTGGTGGAGAAGCATCCTCTACCTCCCTACCTGAGTGAGTCACCTGGAAATGAGACACGCAGGGAAGTTGTGTGGGGTGTGTGTGTGTCTGTGTGTACGTGTGTGCACGTGTTTGTGTACGCGTATGTTTGTGATGGAGCACCGAGGGGAGATGCAGGGGCTGTCAGAGGTGCACCTGCCACGTGTCTGAAAGCACAATCAGAACGATGCCTGCAGAGCGCTGCTCAAGAGGGGGCCCCATCTCCTAGTAACCAGATCACCCAATTGAAGCTCTGTAGCCTGCACAGGCAGAGCCAGTCCTGGTCCACTGTTGCTGCCGCAGCAGCTGCTTTAAGAAGCCGAGTGATACTTCAGCAATTTTCCTCCTGCCCAGATCAATAATGGTAATTGGGAACAGAACCTGGTGAGGAGCATGGACAGAAGGTGGTCAGCTGTTGATGCTGAATTCTATCAAGTCCATTTCCAGGACAGTCTCTGGTAAGTCACACGCTCAATTCCCTGCCTCCAGCCATGCAGTCACTCAAGAAAGGCAGTTGCCATCTGCCTTGTGCCAGACTTAGTGCCAGATTCTGATGGAGGAGCATCAGAGGCAGGTGTGATTGAAGAAATAGATGCAGCCTGATGGGAGGTGAGAGCCCTGGACCACAGATTGGGAGGCCCTGAGCTGGAGCGTGCTGGATCAGCCCACCTTCCACCATGAGGCTTTACCATTCTCCAAGTTGGCTGCAGTTGTCTCATCTATATAAGCGAGGGCATTGGGCTGGGTTGGCAGTTTCTACCCTTTGTTTCTGGTGGCAGAGGAGAGGCAAGTTCTCAGTGCTCACTTTGTAACAATCTGAGAGCTAGCTTCCAATTGCTGAGCGCTCACTTCCCTTGCTCAAGGCGCGCACTGAGCGTGCTTTACTCACGCAGTAGTCACAGCCACCCTCTGTTGGAGGTTCTGTTGTCATCTCCGTGTTACAGATGAGAAGATGGAGATAGTAAATTAAATAGTTCAAGGGCAGAAAGCTGAGAAGTACCACAGGTAGGATTCTTCAAATGCAAGTCTATCTAAACTCAGAGGCTCAAACTCGAACACTATGTGAGGCTGCTGTATCAGAATTTTGCAGAGTTACTTGTGACACAATTGTGTTTCTCAGTCTTCCAAAACTCACAGTCCCTTTTGTTCAATGTAGAAATCTCATGCTGTCCCCTGAGGATTCTGGTATGCCCCCCCTAAGGTGGAGTGTTGTTGGTGAGAATCAGCGAGCCGGACACATCTAAAGTCCATTTAAAATCTAATAATTCAATGAGAGAACACATTAAGCACACCATCCTTGTCACATAGTAGGTCCTCAATGCCTGGCAGCTTCAGTGGCCCATTGGTGGTTGCCTCCCCAGCACCTTCTCCCCTTCCTCTTCTTTAGAGAATCCTAAATCTCCCTTTTGTCCATGTAGTGTAGATTTAACCTCCCCTCCCTCTTCAGAAATGGGCCTGATTGGCTGAAACTCATTCTCATCTGCATATTACATTCTTCCAGCTGCAGTTGTTGGTTCAGGGATGGCCATGTGACCTAAATTGGCCTAATCAAAGAAAATCCTAGCATTTTGTTCAAAATTGTATATTTGTAATAGTAGTGAATATTATATATCATCAGGTATGTAAGAAAATATCTAAAGGAAAGATCCAGAAACCACTGATGACACTATTTTCACCTGAATGGGAGGCAACAAACCCATGAAGAAATAACGTGTGTCCTATAATTCAAACAGGAAGGAACGATTTGGGGGTGAGGTTTTTCCCTCATATTTCCATGTCTCTGGCTCTACCCCCTGGCTCTCCTTATATAGGTGCAGACAGGTGCAGACCCTATCTCTCCTAAAGATCCCAGGCCAGGATGACCTGAAATATTTCAGAAGCTTTGGTTCCTCTTCCCCCAGGGGGTGAGGGGTCCGGGGTAGGAAGCAGTGATTGCTCTGAGCACTCTCAGGTCGCCTTCCCATGTGACAGAGGGACCCATAGCTGATCTAGAGCCCTTGAAATGTTACCAAAGTCACAGGCCATTTCCTCTGGAAACTCCAAGATCCCTGCCATAGTTAAGCACCCCACCACCAAAATGGACCACTGAGCTTCAGTGTGCAGTCCCCTTGAAATATATTTCCAGGGACTTTTCCCAGTTCCACAGCTACTGAGAGGACTAAGGTCTGGCCTGGCCTAAGGTCCTAACCTTGAACTGTTCTGAGTGCTGGCTGCATACTAACTGACCTCCCCACTGGTGATGAACGCTGCCTGGATATCAGCAAACCTTGCCCAGTGTCCCAGAGCATCACTGAAGCTTGAACCATGACTGGACATCACACCAGTTGTGCAGCATCTGGTTGTGTTTTCTTTTTCCTCATCTCTGAACCTCCACCTCCCAGAGATTCTGTACCCCAATACCTGTGGCCCCACACTCCCCCACCTGTACAAGGTCCTGTACTATTTCACTATGGATAAGCAGACAAGTGTCCCTGTGGTGATGAATGATGGTGGCATGTGTCCAATCAGCACTCCTGCCAGAGCCTCACTGAGATGGAGGTGGGTCTGGGTATCTCTAGGTGGGAGCTTGGGCTAGAGCAGGAAGGAAAAACACTTTCACAGGAGGGGATAGACGTTGGTTTGTGGAGCTGGTCTGAGCTGATAGCAATTTTTCTTGTTTTCCTGGCTTCGAGACGATAAGCTTGAGACAGGGCCCAGCACAGTGGCTGGTCAGCTTGAGTGCTTTGTTTTTATTTCTTATTCCCAATCAACAATTGTATAGCTTTTATTAGCAATCAGTGCTCTGACAGGACTGCTGATGGAAAGAGACTCAGTAGTGAGTTGGAGTGGTCAGCTCTCTGGCAGAGAGTCAGCTGAGCTGGGGAGGAGGAGGGGGAGAAGGAGGGAGGAAGGGGTTCAGCAGTGTACCCAGAGACGAGACTGGGAGGGGTTCAGGCCAAGTTTAATGAAAGGGGACTAAGACCCGCCTGGGCCAAGTTGGCTGCTGCTACCAGAGTGGTTGGGGACTTGCTTTAATACTGGGCATAGGGGGAGGGAGACTCCGCAGGTTGCTGGGAGACTTTGGCGGGGGGTGGGGGGGACTTTTGGGGTGGGGCTAGGTAGTTTTGTTCTGGGAGGGGAGGTGGGGAAGGCACCTAACAGAGGGGGATCAAGTGGGAGCAGAGCAGGAGGAGGAGGGGTGGGGAGAGGAGAAGGGTAGTGGGAGATGAAGGAGAAAAAGGAGGAGAGAAACAAAAAGATGGGGGGGGGGAGGGGAGGAGAAGGAACAGGAGGAAATGGGGGGAGGGGAGGAGAAGGAGGAGGACCAGGGGGAACATTGTTCCAAGCTGAAGCTTGCAGAGGCCTGTGGTTCCACATCAGGAGGCTCTGAGGGCTGGGTGAGCAGGGTGGGGCTGGAGCACCTGCCTGCACATTCAGGGCCCACTCCCCTCCCACCCTCTGCCAATCCCCCCAAGTCATTGGCAGTCACGACCTCAGGGGAGACTTAGTTTCCCCTGAGGCCTGTGGCAGGGTAATGTTTCTAGAATAATTCTCTGTCCCTTTTGAGAAGGATGAAGGAGGATGGACACATTTTGATCAGAGACAACAAAATCTTTTAATTTAAAAGCTCAGTTATGAAGTAGAAATACCCTCTTTCCTGGGACCTAGATTATGGCTTGAATCCTTAGGGAGTTTGCCAGCTATTTTTTTTTTTTTAATTGTTGGGCATTCATTGAGGGCACAAGAAACCAGGTTACACTGATTGCATTTGTTAGGTAAAGTCCCTCTTATAATTGTGTCTTGCCCACAAAAGGTGTGTCAGGTTTTTTTTTTGGCAGGGGCCTGGTTTGAACCTGGCGCCTCAGGTATATGGGGCAGTGCCCTACTTCTTTGGGCCACAGGTGCCACCCCTACATCAGCTTTTTTGTGCAGCCAGAGACAGATCCTAACTTCGGTTCCAGCCTGAGAACCAGCCACCTGGGGGGCTGAGCAGAAATTCAAATCCTTGCTTTGCTGCAGAGCCATTAAAGGAATGAGCTTAGGCTCAGGCCTACCTGACATTGAACCCTGGCTCTGCCACACACTGGCTGGGTGACCTTGCACAGATGACTGAACTTCATTGACCCTCAGTCTCTTTATTATGTGAATGGAGGATCAAGTGAGATCCAGGAGCTGGAAGAAAGGCCCTGGTCACCCCTTCAAAGGCCAGCAGAGGTTCAGATTCATGTCTAGCCACTTAGTGGTGGTGTGATCTTGGACAAGTCACTTAATCCTCAGGCCTCAGTTTCCTGGTCTGTACAGTGGAGCTGATGGTACTGGTACCTCCTTCCTAGGGTCCTTGTGAGGGCTGAATGTCTGAGAAGCACTTGGAACAGTGACTGGCTCCTTGTCAGCCCTAACTGAGGTTGGCTAGGTCAGTGACCCCCTAACCTCATGCTTGGTATAGTGGGATGTACGGGAGATAGGACAGCAGCTAGGCATCGTTAGCTAATATATTATTATTACCTAGGTTGGGCATCAGGAGGAGGGTGGCCAGATGTCCTCATCATAATGTACAGTGGCAAAAAATGTTTGCGGCCCCCTGCCCTGGAGTTTTCCCCCCTCTGCCTGTTAGAAATGCAGATTCTCAGGCTGCCCTCCAGACCTACTGAATCAGAACCTGGTTTTCACGAGACTCCCAGGTGACTGTGTAGACATAAATCTTGAGGGCACTGAGCCAGAGCACTGTCGAGGGAGAGACAGGACCGGTGGGTTCCCAGTGCTGTCTCTGAGATGGTGCACTCCTAAGAACCCCCATGGCGCCCTCTGGGCAGCAGTCCCCCCTCTCCGTTGTCACTGCCCATTTACTTGTCTGTCTCTCTTACTAGCCTGTGGGCAACTTGAGGGCAAAATCTGTCTTTGTCATCATGGAGAGATGGTGAAGAGTAGTAGTGAATGCAGCAGCTTTGGAGCGGGACTGTCAGCCTTCCGTCCTGGCTCTGCCACTTTCCAGCTGCGTCACTTTGTGCTTCCTCGGTTTCTTCATGCATAAAAAGCAAACAATAATAGTATCAGTCCCACGGGGTTGTTGAGAAGCTTAAAGGATTAAATGAGTACCAGGCGCATGATAAGCATAAAGGGAGAAGTAGATCCTTCTGTTACTGTTGCTTTTATTGTTCTTATTATTGTCATAGTATCCCTAGTACATAGCTCAGTGCCAGGCACCCAGTGGACACTCCATATACATTTATTGAATACATAAATGACCTCGGCTGGGTACACATGAATGTTTTTCACGTCCTTGACCTTGGCAAAGCTCTTTCGGGTATCAAACATTGAACTCCGCTTCTGTTGTCTGACCTGAAGATGAATGATTGGGGGTAGACTCCATGTCCTCTGAAAAGCAACCTGCCAAGTGGGGAAGGGCGTGTTGGCTTTTGTCTTCAGGACCAGGTCAAGAGAAGAAAGGACTTTAAAAAATATGGTGATTATGGTTTAGGGAGGCAGACCTTTAGGGCCAAGTAAGCGGGATCTGGGAGAAACAAACACTGTTCATTTATGTCCAAGGAGAAAGAATGCTCTCTGGCACTGCTCATCAAGGGAATGCAAATTAAAACCACTGTGAGACGCCAACTTGCCTCTGTCAGAATGGCCATTATTCAAAAGTCAGAAAACAACAGATGCTGACATGGATGCAGAGAGAAAGGAACACTTACACCCTGGCTTATAGACAGCCCTACCTGAGGTTGGCTAGGTCAGTAATCTCCTAACCTCAGGCTTGGAACAGTGGAATGTACTGGAGATAGGACAGAGGCTGTGACATCACTAGCTATTATTGCCTAAGCTGGGCATCAGGAGGAAGGTTGCCAGCTGTCCTCATCATAATGTTTAGTGGCAAAAAACATTTTCAGCCTCCTGCCCTGCAGGAATTGGTAGGACTGCAAATTAGTACAACCTCTATAGAAAACAATGTGGAGATTCCTCAAAGAAATAAACGTAAACCCACCATTCGACCTAGCACTCCTCTTGCTCTTAAACAAGATACTGTGCTTTCAAAATTTTGTTCGTTTCCACCTAGGATCAACAGCTGGAGGAGGGAACTGGGAGAATCTCCATATGGAGATTGACTTCTACTCCACTCCCCCTTCTCCAAGTGGTTGGAAGGCAGATTTCTGATTCTGCACCTTCCCAGGCAACTCAGGCTCCAGGAATGTAGTACTGAGTGTTGTTGGGGATGGTGGAATGTGTCAGAGGTCCACCACTCCCGGCAAAAACATCAGCTATACAGGGGCATTGCAAGTGTCTAGCAGGCTGGGGGTGGGGAGCCTAGGCACAGGTGTCTGTACTCTTGGCTTTTCCTGGCAAGCTTGGATCCTCTGTTACTCCTACCTTGAGTCACTGGTTTTCCCAGAAACTTTAAACAGGCTTCCTTGCTGTGTCCCCTGCCTGGCCAGGAGAGTTTCAGGGATAATTATCCTATCTTATTAACTGCTGTGCTTCCAGAGTCCTCAGAGTCCTGGACCTGGCCTTGGTATTAAAGAATGTTGATGTGAGTAGAATTTAGCAAAACTCCACAGCCCTGAGAAGAGAGGAGGCTTCCTGGGAATCCTGTGGGGTAACCTGAGGGGCAGGGACTGGACGATGGGGATTCCAGGATAATTAATAATGACAGTACTTAATCACCATTTCACAAGCACCTGCATGTGCAGGTGTCTGAGTGAAGCCCTTACGAAGCATCACCTTGCTGGATGCGGTAGCTCATCAAGCCTCTGATCCCAGCACCCTGGGAGGCCGAGGCAGGTGGATTGCCTGAGGTTAGGAGTTGGAGACCAGCATGAGCAAGAGCAAGACTTTGACTCTAAAAATACCTGAGTATTGGGGTGGGCACCTATAGTCCCAGCTACTCTGGAGGCTGAGGCAAGAGAATCACTTGAGCCCAAGAGTTTGAGGTTACTGTGAGCTATGACGCCACAGCACTCTACTGAGGGGTAAGAAAATGAGACTCTGTCTCAAATAATAATAATAAAAGAAGCATCACCTTTTGTCTCTACTTGACAGATGAGGGAGCTAAGACTGAGAGAAGTTAAGTAACTTGCCAAAAGTCAAACAATTCAATAGGGGGCAGAGTCAAATGAATCCGTGTGGCTTCTTCCATTTCCTTCATCTACGGTACTAATGAGTGTACTGAAACTGCAGACTAGGAATTAAAGTGGGAGGTAGTGGAAGGCTAACTGGAGAGGGCAGAACCCTGTGTTTGAACGCCTGGAAGTCACCATGAGTAGAAGGTGCATTCTCCTTGCAGAGCTCCTGTGAGTGGAGGAGCCACAAACGAGTGGATGTGAACTCACCATGAGAACTCTCCAGCAATGAAACCAGGTCCCCATGGGATCAAGGGATATTACTGAATAACTTTTAATAAAGAAACGTGTTCCAGGGAAGTCTAGATCTATCATATCCCTTGGGAAAAGCGATAAAGGGGGCATGAGGAATTTGGTATTAAATAGTTTGGGAAGCTACATCCAGTATTTCCTCTCGAAGACTTAACCAGGTGTAACAGCCTGTTAAATATTTGGAGAAGTCCTGGGGAAAGAATGCTTCTCTCATTTTCTTGAAAACAGTGTTTCCCACATTTATTTGAATTGTTTCCACAATTCCCATTATTTGAATTGTTTCCCACATTCATTTAACTACTGAACAGTTTTTTTTTTTTCAAGTGACATTTTTTAACATTCATAGGAAGTAAGGGTCCACTGAACTCATGGGGAAACTACCGCAAAAGTTTAGCCTGGACGGAGTCCCCTGTGTTCCTTCTCACCTCGTGGTCAAGGGAGGATTCTGTAGAGCTCAGTCAGCACTTAGACCCTTTGCAGTGGTTTCCTGAATTAAGCTGAGGTGATAAGCTCGTGGGAGAAGGGGACGCTGGAGGAAGCACTGCCACGTCTCACTGCCCGTGGGCATCGCTTCCCTCCCAGCACAGCGATGCTGATAGAGACATTTTCCTCGGGTGCTTGAATTTTCTATCCTGCAATTATGTCTCAAGCCAAAGATAAAATTCACATCCACGTTTCACTCGAGATAAACCTAACTTCATAATAATACAAAAGATTAATTCATTATGGAGAAAAACAGAGGAGAAAAATGGTCTTGAGTTAATACTCAAGACTTTATAGAAGGGGGCTTTTATACGGCACTCTGTCCTCGACACTGACACATGAATACAGAAGCAGTGCCCTTTAGTCCAAAGTGCGCTTTGGTAGATACTCGTCCATGCGTGTCCACTGATACACCCACACTATATCCAACAGAGGTCACTAACTTCTGAGTCCAACTCACCTGTTAGGACACACTGCTTACATTTCTCTCAGAAGTCTTCCTCAACCACCTAGGCGTCACTCATTTTTATCATCTACAATCATCTTAGAGGGTGTATCAATCAGCTATATGATTGATATAGCTGTATAACAACCACCTCTAAACAAAAACTCAATGGTAAATAACAATGAGCTTTTTTGCTCTTATGTCTACAGGCCAGCTGGCCAGGGAGGGGGGGCGTGGGGGGGGTGAAGATCTAGGCTGGGTTTAGCTCTAGGCCCTGGGCTTGGTTCAGATCTGCCTCACATTTTGCTCCCTCTTTTGGTGCCAGGAGCCACCATGGGTCTGTTCTTTAGGAGAGGATGCCTCTTAAAGCCTGGGCTTATAGGTGTACACTGTTATTGCCATGCATGCTTGGTTGGCCAAAGCCAGTTTCATGTTCAAGGCCAAGATCAATGAGGTGGATCCTATGGAAGGTGAAGAGAAGGGAGGCAACATTAGATGAACCATATGTGATATGCTACAGAGGGGTTATGCTCATGTCCCTGACTTAGGTGCTTGGTGTGTATCTCCATACTGTTAGGAATTGTGTCCTATGTCCATTGAAGGTGGACATTGGAGTTAACCCTTGAAGAATTAGTTTCCTCACACACCTCTGTGGTTCCCCATGTCCACCACAGCAGTACTTAGAGAAGGAATGTAACAAAAAGTGAAGTGCACGGTGGCCTGGTAGACAGTCATGCGTCCTTGCTTCATTGGATACAAGGAAGGGG
Organism: Galago senegalensis; assembly: GCA_963575145.1. NCBI lineage: Eukaryota > Metazoa > Chordata > Mammalia > Primates > Galagidae > Galago > Galago senegalensis. Next base: position 40,185 of record CAUYTI010044211.1, on the reverse strand, counting down.
CCAAGCCCTTTCTCACCTCTTAGTGTTGGGAGTTTGTAGGAACCATAAAAAATCACACTCCTCTTCGCTCAAAGTTCTGAACCAATTTAAAATTAATGCACAGGCGTTTTGATAGGGATGAAAATACTGATTTTATAACTAGTTAAGTAAATTTGAGAACAGCTTGGAGCTGAAGCTAAGTGGTTTTCTTGATAGCTTCCTCTTCATCTGGACCCTGGATTTTACCTGACAGTATTTCTGGGTCTGCATAGTTGACTTTTAGCCAGATGCATGAAAATAGTGGCTAGAGGACAGGCCACACCTGGGAGGAAAGTTTACACATTAGAGAATTAGGGACCAACAGCATCAGCCTCTTGCCACCTCCACAATCATGCCAATCTCCCTCCATTGATGTGAAGGAGGGATTTAGGGGTACAAGGAGGTCCAGGGGGCATCTTCTTCCTCCCGATCTCATCTAAGAGGGGTCTGTGTGTTGCATGGGCCAGCAGGAGGCAAGGGAGGAAAGAAGAATAGCTCAGTGACCTGTGAGATGAGGCAGATGTTATGTGAAGAGGTCTTCACTTGCTATAGGGGACCACCAGGCCGACTCTACCAGGCTCTGCAGCAGCTCTTTCCTGCTGCCAAGTCCAGATGGGGAACATCCTAACTCCCCTCCCCTTCATCCCAAAACCCAACTGCAGTCTTTGCTCACCTCCAACTGAACCTGGGCACAGTGAGTTTATCTGCATGGTCTCTGGGCGTCCTGGGTCTGAGTCCTGTGGGCAGGAGACTGGAATCAGGGGCTCTCACGGTCTCCCCTCTCCTCTCAGAGGCCAGTTTGTTCTGCAGCTAGTAGGCAGTTAGAAATTAAACCCAGGGGGCCAGTCAGTGAGGAAAGAGGGGGTGGTTACGTGGAAAGTAACTTCTCAGAGCTTATGAAAAGCTGCAACCTGGGCAGTGGGACTTTCACTCATTCCCCAAGAGCAAGATGGACTTTGTGAGATGGAGTAGGAGGGGACATTGAGGAAGGGAGGGTGTGTTTGCTGAATCCCCTTGCATCATTATTTAGTGTCACATCTGATCCTCCAGTGACATTATTCCTAGCACTGTAGTGTGGGGGTTAAGAGCACAGACTCTGGAGCCAACTTTCGGGCCTCTTCACATATCAGCTGTGTGACTGTGGGCCCTTCCTGCTCATCTGTTGAATGGTAATAAGGGGTGGGGGATATTGAGAGCACCTGCCACACCGAGGTGCTGGGAAGGGGGAATGGCTGATAGAGTTGGTGGGCAGTTATCGAGATGGCTTCCCATGATCACTGCCTCCAGGGGTCCGTGCTCTTTCTTCCAGTAAAGAGGATATAGGCAAATCAACAAGGTGCAATTTGCAAACTTGCAGAGGAGATGCCCATGTGGGAAGAAACTGTGGGGCTCAGTCCAGGCTCTTATCCAACAGCCCATGGGAACCAGCTCCTGCCAAAACCACAACACACGAGTTTGGGATCTGATCTTCCCCAGGAGAGCCTTGAAATGGCTGCAGCCCCACCTAACTTTTTTTTTTTTTTTTTTTTTTTTGAGCCAAAGTCTCACTCTGTTGCTCTGGGTAGAATGTCCTGGCATCATAGCTTGTAGCAACCTCAAACCTTTGGGCTCTTGCCTCAGCCTCACAAGTAGCTGGGACTACAGGCACTTGCCACATGTCTGACTACTTTTTTTCTATTTTTAGTAGAGAAGGGGGGGGTTTCACTGTAGGTCAGGCTGGTCTCAAACTCCTGATCTCAAGCAATCCACCTGCCTCAGCTTCCCAGAGTGCTGGGATTACAAGGATGAGCCACCACACCCAGCCTCTACCTAATATCTTAATTGTAGTGTGGGAGACTCTGAAACTAGAGACCCAAGAAAGCTATACTCACATTCTTGAGAATGGAAACTGGAAATAAAAAGCGCTTGCAGTTTGAAGCCACTGCATTTTAGGGTAACCTGTTGGACGGCAGAAGATAACCAATATATTACATGGACAATTCTTACAGTGCTACCTCCTATATAGTGAACCTTCAATAGATACTGTTACTAATGTCTCCCTTATCCAGATGAGAAAAATGAGGCTCAGAGAGACTCGCCCAGAGTTACACAGTAAATACGCGGCTGAGTAGGGTCTCTGCCTATGTCTAATCTGATTCCAAAGTTGGCATTCTCAAAGAAGCAGGATTTGGAAGACCTGGCTCCTGAAGGTGCCCGGCAGGAGCTGTTGAGAAACAGAGGCAGGTTTCCACAGGAAGTCTTGGGAGGCGAATGGCTGGCTGCAGAGGGCCAGACCATGGGCTGGGGAAAGCCACCACCTGCCCTTCAGGAAGTGTCCTGTGGGAGAGGAGGACTAACTCCTGTACCCAGATGTAGCTGCGGGCTAGGCATGGGAGCACCAGCCCCTGCCTGAGTCTGTTCAAGGGTTTGTAAGATGCTATGAACAGAAATGGAGCACCCGTCTCTCTGCCTTGTGCTGTGTTGGAAACTTAATTCCCAATGTCACAGAGCTGGGACTTGGAGCCTAATGGGAACATAAGGGCTCCACCCTCATGAATAGATTAAAGTCGGTTATCAAAGGGCTGTGAGTTCAATCTCTCGCTCTCTGGTGTTCTCTTGCCCTCTTACCTTCTGCAGCAAGAAGGCTCCCACCAGTTGCTGGCACCTTGATGTCAGACTTCCCGGCCTCTGGAACTGTGATAAATACATTTCTTTATAAGTTACCCAGTCTCTGGTATTCTGTTAAAGCAGCACAGAACAGACTAAGGCACTTTCTCTCATTCCCTTCAGAAGCTCATGAACCAGGAGCCTGAGCTAAGTCCCATCTGGGCAAAGGCTGCTCTCATTGCTATCTAGTCATGGTACTAACGGTGATGATGAATCCTTTTAGCTGATTAGAAAGTGGTCAGCACCGCTAGGAACAGTGTGTCCTCTGAGCATGGTAACTGCTGGGAACACCAACAAGGTCCCTCAGAACACACAGGCAACGTTCACAGGGAGCCTGCAGAGTGGCAGAAGGCACAGCCCCTGAGCTGGGGGTGTGGTGGGAAGCAAGATGGGTGCAGGTTCAAGTTCGCCACATAGACGCACAAAGAATCAGACAGACACGTGGAGGCACACAGACATTTGCACTAATACGGATATACTCCCAGATGCACAGACACACCTATAGAAGGACACACTGTCAGATACTCAGTGAAGAAGAAAATGCTCAGATAAATGCCCAGATGTCAGGGAGGGGCACTTATACTCCACAGTTCATGTTTCCATGAAGGAGAGGACTTTTCTATTGCGCCATCCAGGAAGGAAAATTATGGACAGGGCTCTTCCTGCTTTTGTCTGTCCCTTCATCCCTCTCTCCCCAGAGAAGAGGGGACTTATCTGCCCAGTCAGTCTGGGAGAGGAGCTGGCAGTGCTCATGTTAGCCTCTCCTAGGGTCTCTGCACCTTGCTGTCCTGCAGAGGGGAAACAATGTTCTCATCGGCCCTCTGGCACTGGGTAGCCTCCGAGGGTTGACTCTGCTCCTCTTCGTGTTGCCTGGTGTGACTGGTGCTGATGGATTTGTCTTTCTAATTCACTGGTGAAGGATTTGCAATCCTATTTGGCTACAGATCTAAAGCCACCTTCTTTACTTGACTTTACCTAATAATAGAGTTGAAATTTTCATCATCATCTTTGTCTCCTGGGCCTTATTTTCCAGGTGGCTTCAAATTAGAATTCACCAGTCCCAACACCCAACATTCCTACTGATGGGAAAAAACAAAAACATGGGCAGATGTTCAAAGACACAATCATAGGGGTGTAGACAAGATGGTACCTTTGCTTTCCTGAGTGGAGGAGAGGTGGTTAGTGGAGCAGTTCTTGACTCTGACTGGGTGTTAGAAGTGCCTGGGAAGAGTTACAGGCAGGTACTGATGCTGAGGCCACACTCAGTCTAAACTGACTCAGAATCTACTGGGTTAGAGCTGGGTAGTAGATTTTAAAGCTCAGTCTAGCAGGCAGCCCTGGCCCCCAGCCCGCAGAGACTCACATACTTTGCCCTCCATGAATCAACACTGATTCAGTAGGTCTAGGGTGAGCCTGGCCTAGTCCCGACAGCCCAGCCTGTCTGCCGCAGTCCTCACTCTGACAGAACGTGCTTCCATGTTCAGCTCCTGGCAGTGTAGGTGCACAGGAGGCTGAGAACTGGCCCCACTGGCATGGTCCAGCAAACTTTGCTCTTCCCATAGCCAGAGGCCCTTTTCTTATGATGGTTGGAGGCCAAACTTCTCTGCCAGCAACAGAGAGGGCAAGGCCAGGCTGATGGCTGCAAAATGGGCAGGTTCTCTGGCATGAGACTGACCTGGAGCTGCCTGGATCCTTCTCTGCCTTTCTTCATGTATTGGAGGAGGCCACTGGCATTCCAACCAGGAATCTGACCTTCTTCATCTGCCCCTTGCTCTAGGGCCAAGATTCTCAAACTTGTGTGCATCCAGATCCCTTAGAGGGCATGTTAAAGCACAAATTTCTGGGCCTCACTTCCAGAGTTTCTGATTCAGTAGGTCTAGGGTGAACCTGAGAATTTGCATTTCTCACAAATTCCCAGATACTGTTGATTCTGCCGGTCTGAGGACCACACTTTGAGAACCATTGCTGTAGCCTATTTGGGACGTGTGTGTGTATTTCTCCTGTTACTGGAGGATCAAGCAGGAAGGCACTTAGGGTAACTTCTACAACAGTAATCCAGGTCAAGTTCCCTTCTACCAGCTCCTGACTAGCAGCCTGGCACCATGTTGAGTGCTTTAAATGCTTTATCACACCCAGTTCTCCCAACTGCTCTATAAGGAAGGTATTATTATGTCCCTCATTTTACAGAAGGGAAAACTAAGATTAAGTAACCGACCCAAGGTAACATAACACAGAGTTAATAGATAGTTAAGCTGGGACTGGAACCCAAGCCAGACATGGTCTTAAAATATTCATTCATACATTAATGAATGTATTTAACAAAAATATATTAAACATCTTCTAAGTATATTACTGACACTGTTCTAAGTCATAATGGTAGGAGGCAGGGCAGACAGCAGCTCTCATGGTACTTAAATTCAGGAGCAGAGAGAAACAGTAACTAGCATATTTTAAGGTGAACAGATTTTAACATTGGTAAAGTGGGACACCATTGAGAGGTATGTGTGTGTGTGTTCTTAATTAAAAATTTGGTCTATATGGAACAACAAAAATTTTCATAGAATGCAAAAATGGTATTGTTTTATGTATATATATATTTTTTAATTTCAACATAAGTACAATTTACAAATATAATACATTAAAAAAATTATGTATAGGGCAGTGCCCGTGGCTCAAAGGAGTAGAGTGCCAGCCCCATATGCTGAAGGTGGTGGGTTCAAACCCAGCCCTGGCCAAAAAACAAAGAAAAAATTATGTATAGTATTATTTTATTCTTTGGCATATTTCTCATTTGAATGAATTTTTTTTAGTAGATTGCTGTAGTTGTTTAAAAGGTCATAAAATTTTTCACAAGAATTTGTTAAATTATATTTCACACATAAAATGGCTTTCAAAGTCTCAGTACTTAATTGTGATTTTTCTGATGTCCACACTTTATTTACTGTAGAAAAAACACGTTCAGTTATAGCATTAGTTTCTGGTAAGGACAGCGCGTATCCCACAATTTTTTTTAGTGCATTCTTGTGTAGAACATGCATTTCTTTCAAAGTGGTGAAATATTTCTAACCATTTGTTCTCTATTGTGATTTTTGCTAATGCCTAAGAGTTAATCTTTTCCTTATCAATATATTTTTTTAATAATGATACCTCATAAGTCGTGTCACTTTCAAGGCCGGCACTAGACTTTTTGCCACCACTATAAAATATAAATAATATGAGTACTTTCTGCTAAATTCATGAAATAAATAAATAAATTACTTCCCTAAATTATCTGAATAGCTGATTTGTTGACATCTCTTGTTTAATTAGTACTAGCATGCAGTATGATGTGTATGGTCGGAGAGACCGTTACAAATGTTTTCATTGTTGCCAATGCCAAAAAATGCCATTGTTCATTCAGTCCAAACAATGGTGGTCGAATTCTAACAACAGATCAACAATGTGAACTTTGATAAGCAGTTCTTGATAATCAGTTCTCAAGAATTATTTGTTATTATTAAAGTTTAACATTATAGGCTCGGCGCCTGTGGCTCAAGTGGCTAAGGCGCCAGCCACATACACCTTAAGGTGGCGGGTTTGAATCCAGCCCGGGCCTACCAAACTACAATGACGGCTGCAACCAAAAAATAGCCGGGCGTTATGGCGGATGCCTGTGGTCCCAGCTACTTGGGAGGCAGAGGCAGGAGACTCGCTTGAGCCCAGGAGTTGGAGGTTTCTGTGAGCTGTGATGCCACAGTACTCTACCCAGGGGGACAACTTGAGGCTCTATCTCAAAAAAAAAAAAAATGTTTAACATTATACAATTAACAAAAATAATATAAAACTCACATCCTGGGGAAACAGCCACATGGCAGCCGAAAACTATATATTCCCTTCCCATTCTCCTGCCATTCCCTAGCTTGTCATGCATTCTTTCTAAAAATCGAGACTTTTTAAAAACACCACAGCATGCGGGACAGATTGTTAAAAACCAGGACTATTCCACCAAAAGTGGGACATCTGGTCACCTTACTGTAGACTCAATGTTAACCTTAAATTCCTGTGTTCAGGTGATTCTCTCCTTGCCTCAGCCTCCCGAGCTCTGGGATTACCAGCTGACTCTTATGATTAAAAAGTGCAGAGGCCAAGGACGTAGAGGCTATAGTGCAAATTTAAAAGTTGGAAATTATAATATTTAATGCATGTACTGATTATGAAAGAAATACTCCTGTACAAATTTGGTTTTTTACTCAAAACATTTGGAGTAGCTGAATATTGAGGATGAAACAGTAAACAGAAAGTCCTTGTCCACAGAAAGCGTATAAGTTCAGATAAGGGAAGCACAATCCAAATTAATAAAGAAACTAGTATTAAATTGTGATGAGTATTAGTGCAGGAAATAAACAGCTAAGGTTCAATATTAGTAGAAATTTAAATTAGCATAATCTTTTTGGAAAGAAATCGACTAGTGTTTTTTAGCACACTTTCAAAATATTTAACACTTTTTAACCAAATAATTTCATGTCTAGAAATCTGTGCTTGGAAAATAATAAATATGGGGGGAAAAGTTTAAATCTTTAAAAATGTTTTTTAAAAATCATGCATAGAAAAATACGTACAGTATGGTTTGTTGTAATGATTGGCAAATGGACTCTCTCTTAGAAGAGGATCAGGAGGTAGATAAAACAGCAGCACTGTTCTCTGTAGCAGAAAACTGGAATCACCAACACATCAGCAGTCATCATCAGTGGAAAAATAACTCACGACGTATTCCTTGGTAGGGTTCTGTGTAGCCCTGCCCATTGTTGAGCTATACGCTGTGTGTTTCAGTGTGAATGGGTTTCAGTGACAAAGTCTAATTTTAAAAAATCATACACGGAAGAATATACAATGGGATTTTGTTATCCAGGTCAGCTCGAAACTGTTATTGGGGGATGTGTGCACATTTGGTAGAACTGTAAGCATGTGCATGGTTTAACGTAAAATTCAGGACAGTGTATATAACCTGAGGGGAAAAGAGGACATTTCGGGCAACAGTAGTGGTGAAGTTGTATTTCTTAAATTGGATAGTGAATACAGTGGTGTTTACAGCCAAACAAATCACATTCCATTCAAAACCAGTCCTTGGCTTCTGTTACAGCCTTGGGATCTGTAGGCCATGCGTAGTGTCGAGCATTTAACAATCAGTATAGCAAGGTTTTGTAATAATCAGTTATTTCTGTAAGATTTTCAGTTAATAATAAAACCCTAATTCTGTTCTTTTACAAACCTGTTATGATAATTGTCATCTTAAATTAGAATTTGCTTCCTTTGAAATTTGAAATTTTCACCAAACTTTGATGAAAATATATTGATATAAATTCTTAGATTTAGAATAGACTTAGATTCTTAGATATAAATTCTTCTTTTGACGAGTGTCTTTACTTTAAAAAAAACCTTGACCACCTCTTAAAAACAAACACTGAGTAATTCAGCCTTGATGATTTTTTTTTTGCCCCGGCAGCTAGCATTGGATATGTGGAGGAAATTGATGGTGGAACCACTTCAGACCATTCTTATACGAATGCTGCTCCGAGAAATCAAAAAGTGAGTGCTGACATTTATGTTTGTGTCAATTCTGTTTTGCTCTTTGATATACTTTAAAAATTGGCTGGTCTTGGGCCTAGTTTCACGGTAATGAGCCAGAGTTGCTTTATAATCTTTTTCATCTTTTTCTTTGTTTTCTGATTGCTTTTTAAAAAAAATTATTGTTGGAGATTCATTAAGGGTATGAAGAACCAGGTTACATTGATTGCATTTATTAGATAAAGACCCTCTTATAATTGTGTCCTGCCTCTAAAATTCTTTTTTTTTTTTGTTTTTGTTTTGAGCACATTTCTTCTTTACTTACATCCTAATATCCTTAGTAAAAAAATGTGGGAGAAGTGACTTGTTGCTTTTTAGTCCCCAAACCTCGTTGGCCTGCCAGCAGTGCCTTGAGGTGCTTGTACTTATTCTCAGTGTAGACCCTGCTGAGGATTACTTATTTAAGAAAAGAGTTTCTTCTAGGTAGTTGGTTACCTTTCAGCCACAGTATTATAATCTGTAGCTTGCCTAATATTGTATGTAAATTTACGGGAAAATGGCTTCCCACTCTACTCATGGCCCAGAGTGGTTGACTCTTTACCTTATGGCTGTGTGAGTGCAGTTTGGGACACAGAAAGTTTTCCTGTGGAGTCTATAGTAGAACATCTCTGGATCAGCTCTGCCTAGAAGATTCATAGACTTCAGCTTTAGAGAGGTGACGGCACTGTGTTAGTCCTTCAAATATATGTGTAGTAAAGTCCAGGCTCCTGGAACTGATGTTACAGGAATTATCTAGGCCCGTGAATAGTGTGCGAATGGTCATTCAACTGGATCTACTTTCTTTAAGACCCAACTGTACAGTTTTTATGTGAAGAATAATTTATCCAAGGATTGTCATTACTGTGGTGCTTCCAGTAGGAAGTAAGAGGTTAAACACACACACACACACACACACGTACATATACCCTTCACAAAAAAGGGTAGAGGAGATTTTAAAATTCTATCTAGTGCCCAGTAGAAAGTAGTAGTGGAGATTAGTAACTTGATTTTATTAATTCTTTTATGTCTCTCTCTCCCCTTTTTCTCTCTCATATATATATGTATGAATGTATATATTTAAATTTGGGGTTAATAGGGGGATACGTGTAATTAGGTTACACAGAATTTTCACTGACCATTTAATGATTATATTGTTTTCAAAGATTAGAAAGATGGAAAGAAAAGGCAACAGTGAAGCACTAGGGTTGGGATCATTTTCCTTTCTCTTTTCTCTACTAAACTATGACTATTTAAAAGAACATTCCCAACACATACGTTCTAAAATAATTTATTTTGGTGAAAAATACAAATTTCTTTTTTTACTTGGAATTCAGCTATATTATAAAAGTATAAAGAAAACAGTGTTATTCTTTCTAAATGTACTTTTGAACATTAAACTTTGTCCCAACCTGGTCAGTTTTTTAAAGTGTGATTGTTAGCTTGTATGCATTTGATAAGAAATGAAACTGTAAGAAAATAATACAACTACAGAATATTCTGGAGAAGACAGAGATCATCGGATCAACTTGTCTCGTTTTTGTTATCAGCTTCCATTAAAACATTATTAAATGTGCTGCACTAATAATCCATTTATTCTTGTGTCAGCTGTTAGGTACAGTTTTACATTTTATAGCCAAGCAAACTAAATGAAACATGGGAACTGTGTGCCAAGCAGTACGCTAAAATTTGTGCGTGCATTTTCCTATTTAATCCTCATAGCCCTGAAAGGTTGGTGCAGTAACCATCACCATTTTACACACGGACAAAGAAGTCAGTGGTCGTGTCCTCACTGAGATAATTTAACTCCAGATTCCATCTTCTCAATTCTAGGGATTCAGATCTGGGTTTATCTACCTCCTAATCCATTGTCTTGTCCTTTTTTTTTTTTTTTTTTTTTTTTAAGACAGGCTCTCACTGTGTCACCCTCACAGCAACCTCAGACTCTTGAGCTTACTGATTCTCTTGCCTCCACCTCCCAGGTAGCTGGGAATACAGACACCTGCCACAACGCCTAGCCATTTTTTGGTTGTAGTTGTCATTGTTGTTTGGCAGACCCGTGCTGGATTTGAACCTACCAGTTCCCGTGTATGTGGCTGGTGCCCTAGCTGCTGAGCTACAGGTGCTGAGCCATTGTCTATCTTTTTAATTCATAGAATATTTCTTCTTCTGGCTCCAGTACATTTAACTTAATGATGAGTATAATTTAGTTTTTGTTTTGTTTTGTTTTTGTCTGAGACAGAGTCTCACTTTGTCATCCTTGGTAGATTGTCATGGCGTCTCAGCTCACAGCAACCTCAAATTCTTGGGCTTAAGCAGTTCTATTGCCTCAGCCTCCCAAGTAGCTGGGACTACAGGCACCTGCCACAATGCTGTCTATTTTTTTTGTTGCAGTTGTCATTGTTGTTTAGCTGGCCTGGGCTGGGTTCGAACCCACAAGGCTTTGTGTATGTGGCTGGTGCCATAACCTCTGTGCTACGGGCGCCGACTTCCAAGTGGGGTCTTTCCACTGCATTGTTTCCACATCTCTCTACCCATTGTCATATGAGCTAATATTGTCATAATATCATAATTTCCGTTGTCATAGTTGAGCAGCTGTGGTAGATACTTTCCATTTCTAACCTCATCTGATCCTTGTAGCAGGATATGATGATGAATATTATCATAAGCTCACTTTACATGTGAGAAAATGAGGTTTGATTGAGAAGGAAAGCAACTTACCTATCTTATATAACTAGCAAAAGACAGAACCAGAATTAGAATTGAGGTCATTTAGGTCCCTCTATTATATATTCTTAAAAATAATACCAAAAGAAAACAGTTTCATTGTACACATCTACAAGGTCATATGGAAAGAGCGCCACTGTATATACTGAATAGAATCTTTTCAGATCTAGCAAAGGGTGTTTCAAATTGATTTCCTGTCAGTTTATTCATGGTTTCCTTTTTCCATATACATCCCTGGGTTCCTAGATATTTTTCTCTAAATCTCTAAAGAGCATTACTCTGTGCTAGTGCTTTCTCAGAGCCGGGCAATGAAAATCAAGATTATACTGGGAATGTTTTAAAAGAGTTATTGTTCTATAAAAATGTTATAAGTAGTATATGCTGATTATATTTTTTTAATGTGCAGAAAGTTAAAACGTAAGCGATCCTTTTCTGTCAGTACTTCAGTTTTGCTATTTATTTTTGTTATTATTATTATTTTTAATTTTTGAGACAAAGCCTCACACTGTCACCCTGGGTAGAGTGCTATGGCACCATAGCTCACAGCAACCTCGAACTCTTGGGCTCCACCAACCCTCTTGCCTCAGCCTCCCGAGTAGCTGGGTCTACAGGTGTGCACTACAACATCCAGGATATAATCTTAGCACTCTAGGAGGCTGAGTTGGGTTAATTGCTTGAGCTCAGGAGTTCAGACCAACCCACAAAAAAGCAAGACCCCATCTCTACTAAAAATAGAAAAATCTAGCTGAGTGTCTTAGCAGGCACCTGTAGTCCCAGCTACTCAGGAGGCTGAGGCAATAGGATCACTTGAGACCAGGTATTTAAGATTGCTGTGAGCTTTGATTACACTAGGGCTTTCTACCCTGGGGGGCACTCTGTCCAGAGCATCTGAGTGAGGCTCTGGCTCAGGAAAAAAAAGGTTAAGAACTAATCAGTGGTTGATATGAGACTGTAAACTGGCAATATTTGGAAATTCCTTTATCGTATCTTCAATATGGTGGTGGGACATGAATCTAGACATGTGATAGAATGACATAGAAGTATGTGTGCACAGACATACATAAATGATTGTGTGTAAAAACTGGAAAAGTCTGATTAAAGTCTGTGGATTGTACCACTGTCAGTTTGTGATTTTAACATTGTGCCATAGTCCTGTGAAAGGCATGTGATGGGTACACAAGACCTCTCTAAATTATTTTTGCAACTTACTGTGAGTCTATAAGAATTTCCAAATGTGGCTTGGCTCCTGTGGCTCAAGCGGCTAAGGTGCCAGCCACATACACCTAAGTTGGCGGGTTCGAATCCCCAGCCCCGGCCGCCAAACAATAATGACGGCTGCAACCAAAAAATAGCCAGGCACTGTGGCGGGCGCCTGTAATCCCAGCTACTTGGGAGGCCGAGGCAGGAGACTCGCTTGAGCCCAGGAGTTGGAGATTGCTGTGAGCGTGATGCCACGGCACTCTACCCAGGGGGACAGCTTGAGGCTCCGTCTCAAAAAAAAAAAAAAAGAATTTCCAAATGTGAAAAAAAATTCGGTTTTAATAGGGCTTAATTTTCTTTCCTTGATTTACCTCAGACTTTCCTGTCCTCCTAAGTATCTACTGAAAACAGTTTGGTTGTATCTTTATATTTGTTGATTGAGCTATATTGGCATTCATCCCTTTGGGGAGGATCCTGGTATTCCTTCAGGGTCATGTGGAAAGGTGTGGAGCTTCCCAGTATAAAAATACTTGGGTTGAGGCCAGGTGTGATGGCTCGTGCTTGTAATCTAGCACTTTGGAGGCTGAGAGGGGAGGATTGCTTGAGCCTAGGAGTTCCAGACCAGCCTCTGCTATATCAGGTGTGCTGGCATGTACCTATAGTCTTAGCTACTCAGGAGGCTGAGGTGGGAGGACCACTTGAGCTGGGAAGTTTGAGATTGCAATGAGCTATGATGACACCACTGCACTCTAGGTAGGGCAACAAAGCAAAACCCCCGTCTAAAAAACAAAATGAAACAAAACGCAAAAAGATCTTGGTTTGCAGCAGCACAAAAAATTTTAGCTTAATTTGAGAAGGTTCATGGATTCCCAAGTTGTCTGGTCTGTTTAATTTTTTACTGCTGCTTTCTCTGAATCATTTGTGTAAACAACCATCAGATTGTAAATCGGAAGATTCTAGTTTCCTTAAAATATTTGTTTTCCTGAGTAAATGACTTCACTGGATACCGTAACTATAAATAAGGAAGTTTGGCTCAGCTGACCTTCGAGGCCCCCTTTAGCTCTACATTTCTATTTTTCAATATGGAGTTTTATATGAGGTCTAATTTGTTTCCCATTAAAAAGCAAATACCCATAAACAGGGTTACCAAAAAGAATGATGTTCACCAGTATTTTGTGATAGATTGGTAAATTGGGAAACACAGATTGAAAAAGATGAGAGGAAGTGAGGATTATGTAGTGAAAAGACATCAGGGTAGACACTGACATGCCAGCAGTCTGCAGTCGCTAGACCGTGGTCTTGCTTGGTGCTCAAAGTATTTAATGTAGTTGGAGAGGTTATCTTCTTATCATACTGGCCAAGAGTTGCTAAAAGAAAAGATATGTGTCTTTGGTAGTTCTTAAATACATTTAGTACTTAGTACATTGTTTTCACTCAGAAAATATTTATCAGGTACTGTGACTTTCATTTGTTTAGTCCTGTGATTCTTGAGCCGTTATCCTTGAGCTGAAATGCTGGCTTCCACTGTACATGTCGTTATCTTATGAGATGACTTGCTTATCTATGGGGGCAGATATCCAAGAAATTTATGTGTGAATTTTTTTTTTTTTTTGGTCCCTCAGCTTTCTTTTGTATATTTAATGGGTGACCCAAGACAACTCTTAGATAAGCATTCATCGCCAGCTGGGGGCTCCAGTTGGGCTCCCTTGGCAGGTCATCTCTACTTCAATTAAATTGGTGATTATTCTTAACCTTAGTCAAGTCATGGACTGTTTCCCTCGTTAGTTACGAGTCATCTTAGACTCATCAGTGTCTGAATTAATTTAATTGGTGCCTTTAGACAAAAGAGGTCAGAGGACTTTCTGACTTGGGTTAGATGAGGTATATTTGATGCTATACCACCACCCACATCTCTTTAGGATTTATTGTGTATAATCACACATCGAATTTTCTTCATTTGTTTAACTTTAATAGTATACAGACCACAAAGACTCCCTAGTGCCCTGGGTAATGTGTTAACCTTCTTTGAGGATTTCAGGGAAATGAAGGTCATCTCAACATTTAAAGAAGTAAAATTATCTCTCAGTCCAATGAAGGATTTATTGGTGAAATTAAAATGTTCCACTAAGTGAATCATCTTTTGGCTCACGGATGCTGAAATGCTCAATAACCTGCAGTCAGGGGTTTCGTGAGGTTTCAGAGGTGTCCTGGGTGGAGTGGGGTCTGCAGGGAAGCTGAGAAGAAGGGCTCACAGGACTCAGACAGAAAAACAAGACAGCACTGAAATGTGTTAGAAAGAGGGAAGGAGGAGCACTTGGCTTAAAGATCACGAGCTGCCTGCTTTTAATTCTGTACTGAGGGCTCCACGGAGGTCTATAAATGCTATAGGAATAATCTATTTCATGCAGTTTGAAAAACCGCTTCAGTGAAGTACAAGATTAAAAGTTGTATTAGTTCTATAACCTATATTCAAAGAAGTGTTTGCTTCAGAAAGTCTATGCAACAACTATAATTTTTTTTACAGTAGGGTAAATTCTATACGTGTAAAATTTAATTGATAAACTAAAGTAGCCGTAGGCTATGTATGTATCTGCATGTTTTCACAGTACTTCCCTTCACTAGGAAAGGTCAAAGTGATTCTATTTATATAATAACTTACCTGTCTACCTATCTTTTTGAGTGACATAGTAGAATTACCGCATTACTATGTTCACTGTAGGAACAACCTAAGTACTTAATAATTTTAACAAAATATTGTATATTTATGGATCTATACATTATAGTATAAGAATTTTAATTTTTTTTTTGTGACACATGAAAAGGCAAGCATAGCCAAACAAATATTTGGAAGCATAAGCTTATTCTGGTGCTTATTCTGGTGTAAATTTTCATCAAGCTCTTTAGTCTTACTTTGAAATTATAAATGGATAAATGAAATTACAAAAAGAAAAAGTACCGTAGATATATATTTTTATTTTCATCATTTTTTTTGAGACAGAGTTTCACTGTATCGCCTTCTGTAGAGTGCTGTAGTGTTCCAGCTCACAGCAACCTCAAACTCTTGGGCTCAAGCAATTCTCTTGCCTCAGCCTCCCAAGTAGCTGGGACTACGGGCGCCAAGCCTGTAGAGAATATATTTTTAAATCCAGGTAAAAGGAATTGCTTAGATGCTTAAAGATGCCTTTGAAAACACTGACTTTGTTACGCTAAAGGAATTCAGAATTGCTTTTCTTTTCCCGATATACCATAGGCTGTGTGGCTGATTTGCATTTGCCCCGACATGTCCATACGCATGAAGCGTGTTGACCTGTTCCTTTATCTGCTGTGTTTCCTGCAGTGCAGTTACCCTCAGAGTTGATTCCTCTGCCAAGAATGAGTGATGTTGTGTTCTTTCAGAATTTCCAGTTTTCACTCTTTTTTGGTGTTAGCTGATGCTCAATACTGACATTAGTTTGTTAGTGTTTGTAAAACTCTGTCACTCTAATCCTATCATTTTGTTTTCACTTACTACTTGGACTTCTTTTATAAAGATAGGCTTCCTCGCTCTTCCTCTGTTTGGCTACCCAGTGGTGAAGTTCACATAGGAAAAGCAAAGGAGCTGTCTGTTTCTTTCCTTTGTTAACCTGGTTTTTACAATAATGAATTAGTTTGCTGCCATGCTCATGCAACTAATTAGCTTTTTTTAATCTACTATGATAGACTCATTTGATGAGTTTCTGTTCATTGTAAGTGTTACTTTATCATAGTTTAAGTCACCTCTTTTTTGACTAGTTGATGCCAGTCTTTTTGACATGACCTAATCATCTTGTATAGTTTTTTTGCTATCTAGTATGGCAGGATGTTCCAGAATTATCCTGTACATTTTCTTCCCAATACTTGCTACCAGCTACTCAACGAAAAACTTAGTTCTAAATATACAAATGATACATAAATATATTCTTGAAAAACTAAATATTCGAGGGCAGCGCCCATAGCTCAGTGGGTAGGGCACTGGCGGGTTCAAACCCAACCTGGGCCAGCTAAAACAACAATGACAACTGCAACAAAAAAAATAGTTTGGCATTGTGGTGGGCACCTGTAGTCCCAGTTACTTTGGAAGGCTGAGGCAAGAGAATCACTTAAGCCCAAGAGTTTGAGGTTGCTGTGAGCTGTGCCGCTACGGCACTCTACCCAGGGCGACAGCTTGAAGCTCTGTCTAAAAAAATTAAAACAAGAAAGAAAGAAAGAAAAATGAAATATTCCAGATCCTTTTCTCAATCTTCTTCCTTTCCACAGAGGTAATCTGGGTTATCATTTGGCTCACTTTTTTTTCCTAGGAATTTTTTTATCTTCAGATTGAACTAGATGGCTCGGCGCCTGTGGCTCAAGTGGCTAAGGCACCAGCCACATACACCTAAGGTGGCAGGTTCGAATCCAACCAGGGCCCGCCAAGCAACAATGATGACTGCATCCAAAAAATAGCCAGGCGTTGTGGCGGGCGCCTGTGGTACCAGCTACTTGGGAGGCGGAAGCTGGAGACTCGCTTGAGCCCAGGTGTTGGAGGTTGCTGTGAGCTGTGATGCCACAGCACTCTACCCAGGGGGATAGCTTGAGGCTCTGTCTCAAAAAAAAAGAAAAAAAGAGAAAGAACTAGAAAATTGTTTTATTTGCTTTTATAAGTGTATATTTTTCCTTTTTTCTAACTTTTGAACGTCATAAATGATATGTATGACATAGCTTGATAATTTTTCTTGTTTGTGTGTAGAGCTCTGCCACCTTCTTTTACAACTGCTACATGATATTTGATATAATTCTACCTCATTTTAAATAATTTTTGTTTTCTGAGACAGAGTCTCACTCTGTCAACCTGGATAGAGTGCTGTGGCATCGTCATACCTCACTGTAACCTAAGACTCTTGGGCTCAAGTGATCCTCCTGCCTCAGCTTCTTGGGTAGCTGGGACTACCTATCCCCACCACGATGCCCAGTTTGTTTTTCTGTTTTTAGTAGAGATGGGGTGTCGCTCTTGTTCAGGCTTGAACTCCTGAGCTCAAGCAATCCACCTGCCTTGGCCTCCCATAGTGCTAGGATTACAGGAGTGAGCCACTATGCCCGGTTCGTTCTACTTCACTTTATTAAACTGTTCTTCTAGTGGTAATTAGTAGGTTGCTTTCAATTTTTCCACTAGTGCAACTTTGATGGTTTCTGTTGTCACAAAGCAGATATTGTTTGGAGTCATGCGCATTTAGATTTTCATCAGTTTGCCCTCAAAAGTACTTGTTCTTCCCCTCAAAGCAGAATAGAATACCTGTTTCTCTGTCACTTTTTAATACTTGATATTATCAGATTTCACCAATCTGAGGCCAGGCGTGGTAGCTCATACCTACCAGTCTGATCTTAGCACTCTGGGAGGCCTAGGCAGGCAGACCGCATGAGCTCAGGAGTTCGAGATCAGCCTGACCAAGAGCAAGACCCCATCTCTACTAAAAGTGGAAAAACTGGCTGAACGTTGTGGTTTGAGCCTATTGTCCCAGCTACTCGGGAGGCTGAGGCAAGAGGATTGCTTGAAACCAAGAGTTTGAGGTTGCTGTGAGCTCTGACACCGTGGCACTCTACCTAGGGTGACTAGAGTGGGACTGTTTTAAAAAAAAAATGTTTTTTCCACCAATCTGAGCATGAGTAACATGCCAGGACTTCCCAGTGCCTTTCTGAGGGAGGGAAGGAGAAGCCTAGCAGGTGCTGCTGGGTGGTGGTGCTGCAGCTGTCTCTTGGGTACAGAGGGTTCCCAGCCCTGGGCTATCACCAGGTCTGAGGCACCGGTGAGGCCACTGCCTGCTGCCTGGGAGCAGAGACCAGCCAGTTCTCTTGATACGCCCTTGTCCTCCCTCCAGCTCTTGGCCTCTATCCCTTCTTTCTTGCCCTTCTCCCTGCTCTTCCACTCTTGTTGCAGTTCTTTCCCTTGTGCATTTTGGTCTGCAGCTTTATTTTCTTCCTCCCTCTTATCTTTCCATCTTTTTCCAATTTCTGCAAGCTCAGGGGCCACTGATGACAAGGAAGTATTAAAAATGTGTCTTTCCCTTCATTTCTCAGATTCAGAGTGGGAGCAGGAGGCGGCATTTGAGTTTAGTGGAAGCCTATTCTCATCAGAAACACAGGCTCAATGAGAATGTTCTCTTGAGAGTTCCCTGGGCTCACTTTTCTCCCTCAGAGTTTAAAATTTTATTTGCACACTTTAAAATTGTGCAATCTAATAGTTAAAATCACTTGAACAACAACAAAGGCACTGACTCACCTGCGTCTGCAGCCTGCCAAGACACCTTGAATAAGCCTGCTTTTCTAGATTTCACTGTCCACGCATCTAGCTTCTCCCTTCTTTTCCTTCCTTGCAAGCCGGACAAGCAGATGGAGAGAGAGGCACAACCTCCCTTGTCGGCTGCTCTTGATTCTTTGTGGTGAAAAGGGCCAGCACAGTCATGTAAACTTGATCTCGTACCTTACAAAGTAGTAAAATGGCTAACGGAGCTAAAGGCTTGTGGAATGGACAGTGCACATCAGCAGCACCCACCTCGTGATTTCCCTGCTTGTTCCTCTTACCGGATCCTTTCTTTAGAAGGCGAGGGATTTTTCTCATGAGCTTCTTCAGTTTACTGAATAATTTCAGTCCGCCTTCTAGGATTTGTCAGACATGGAGCGAGTCACCTGAGTGGGAGGCCAAGTCACAGGAGTGAGCTGCCTGGTGGGCGGAGTTTCTCCCCAGCTTGACCTTTAACCCATCACAGACCTGCCCCGTTTTCTGAGTTAACACGTTCAGTTAGGTTTAAAAATCACAATCTGTTTTTTTTGATCTGTTGGCTTTTTTTCTCTTCTCTGATAAATTGAAAATACTCCATATTGACTCCTGTCAGTATTTAAAATACTGGGTAATGTTTATTGTTTACTTATGTACCAGGTACTACGGTTTCTTGGATTGTGCTTAATCTTCACCACTCCCCAGTAAAGTAGGTGCTTTTATTATTTATCCTCACTTTACAGAAGAGGCAATCTCAGTACTGAGAGCTTACACAGCTGCCTAAGGTGACATATTAATGCGTCCAGAACCCAAACCTAGGCAGTCTGACTCCAAAATTCTGGTCTTAACTGCTGTGCAGAACTTCTGCTAATAATCCCCTTCATCCCAAGTAAGTGGTTTCATTATCTTGATAATTTCATTATTGATTGTATGGGCATTTCTTACACAGTCCTGTTAAGATCAAAACTATTAAGTCATACTGCTAAAAATTCTTCATATTCTTTTCTCAAGGCTCATCTTTTGTGATCAGTGTTTTTCGATGAGAACAGAGTTTATTCCAATGACCAGCTCCATCAGTGCTTTTGTGAAGTAACAGCATCATTTTCTAATTTACTTCCATTATCTGTCAGCCTGATACATTATAAATATGGTGTATTTCCATTGATTTTTGAATAGAACTGTTTGTGGAGTTATAAAAACACATATTTTTGTATGTTGTATAATTATGCCTACCCTTAGGGTTTACTTATAAGGAGGACAATTCAGTTGTTAAGCAGTAGGAATGTCAGTGTTTTTTCCTGTTTATCTGGGAATTTGGGGATTAGAAACAAATGGAAGGAGAGCTAAAAATAGAAAGAAGGTGTGGGGGGGGGCGCCCGTAGCTCAGTGGGTAGGGCGCCAGCCACATGCACCAGGGCTGGTGGGTTCAAACCCAGCCCCAGCCTGCTAAAAAAAAAAAAAAAAAAAGGAAGAAGGTGTAGTTTTTCTGGTGCTGAGCAGGGACAATAGGATTTGGTCATGAGAAGAATTGGAGATAATTAATATATTTTTTGAATATTCAAATATTTCTTATGTTTGACTGATTGCTTTTGATCCCTGGCAATGTTCAAAGGGAAAAAAGTGGCATGTTCCAAGTAGATAATGTACGTTAGATCATTATTTCACCAGACTGAGTGTACGCTTAAGGAGGAACTAGTGGATGGTGAGCTGAGGAAATGAGCCCACTTACATGAACTAATTAGTAATTATTAGTATCTGCGAAGGTTTAGACTTCGTATCTCACACTCTATCACTGACCAAATTACTGTAGCCATATTAATTCATATATAAAAACTTTACCCAGAATATCCAGATAATTAAAGGAAGAATCAAAGAAAGTTAGAGGGCTGCAGAGGCAGGAGGCACACTAATACGTGAGTGTAGTCACTCCACGCTTCTCTTAAATGCACTTGGGAATGATGATAAAATATTTCTCTACTGCTGTATTTGTACAATAACTGTTAAGTCTAAGAAAAAATTATTTTAAAATAGGGTGGAAGATTGCCCCTAGAAAGATAAACCTTTGACTGCAGAATGGTTTGATTGACCATTAGTACCAGAGCCGGAAACTTCAGTGAAGGGCCAGATCGTTTCACTGTGGTGTTAGTCAAACTATTTTTTCTTATTTCATTTTCCTGTTTCTGTAATTAGGAAAGCTAATCTTCACCTGCATTTTTTAATCTGATTGAGCCTTGGGTTGCAGTACTGCCTTCATACTGAGTTGGAACACGTCGAATAAATGTCACATCCATAATTGAGATGATCTTAGCTCTCTTTGCAACTGTAAAGGGATGTAGAAATGTTAAAGCATAATCTCTAAATTTCTCAACAGAATGACACCTTTGTACTCTAATGGAGAGCAACTTTCACTTAATAATTATAGCTTTTATTGAAATGATACCTAATTTGTACATTATCATAAATATTATTGAGTCAGGTGTGAAAAATTGTTTTTATGTTTCGTGTATACACCTTTAAATGCTTTATAATTTGATCGAATCAGTGGAATAAGCAGCCATATTTTGGCATGTGTTGGTATCTTTCCATAGAGAGTTGCATTCTTATAAATATTTTGTGTTATACCTTGTTTTAGTGATCGTGGTGGAGAAGACCCGAACCAGAAAGTAATCCATGGGGTTATTGACTCCTTTGTTCATGTTGAACAGTATAAGAAAAAATTCCCCTTAAAGGTAAAAACCTCCTTTAAAAACATAATTAGACCTTTTATTTCTTACATTAGTGTTCTAATTTTTTTCTAATATGATGCTAATTGATTCATTCAGTTTTATCAGGAAATATTTGAGTCCCCCTTTCTGACTGAAACAGGAGAGTATTATAAACAAGAAGCTTCAAATTTATTACAAGAATCAAACTGCTCACAGTATATGGAAAAGGTAAGAAGTAACACATACTGTGTCACATATGTTTATCTTTTGTGTGCCTAGCATTGTTTTATTTCATACAGTTTTCTTAGTTAACATTGTTTTTGTTGGTCTAAAAACTTCTGTTTGTTTGCTCCTTACCTCTGTGGTGTAATGTACAATGTCTGTTGATAAGTCATTGCTCTTTCTGTAGCATTTTCTCTGAGAGAAAAGTACCATTCTGGTCATCACCATGGCTGATGCTTTTTGATTATTCCTGATTGCTTGGTTTGCTTATTCTTAAAATTCATATACATGCACATTTTGGGCAAAATAATAAACTGGATTTTGTGCTAGGTGATTCAGAGGTTCGGACACGTAGGGCAGTTAGGTGTGTGGATTTTTGCCTTTCTCCCTTTAACAGGGGAAGGCAAAATGAAGGAAAATAGAACTGTAGATACTTGGATAAGTCAGTTACTCTTCGGGTTTCGCAAGTTCTTGGAAGGCTGAGGAAAACCTCGACAGGAAATTTTAATTGCTCACTAAACCAGTACATACTGATTACCATACTTAAAAGCCCATGTATGTCCATATATTTTCTCAGTAGTAAAAGAAAAATGCGATTATAAATTCAGTCACCATGAAAGATATAGTAGAATTGTGAACCATGTTTTTTGATCTGCATTGTTGGACTTCATATACTTTATTACTGGATCATTTTTGTTAGTTTGTATAGCCAAGAAAGAGAAAATACTGTGTGGGCAGTGGCTGTAGCCTAATGTGCATAGAACGTAAGTCAGGAAGCATCAGTGCTTACAGATAATACTGTTGTGTAGTTCACAAATCCAGGGCTAGAAGTCTGAGTTATTTCTCTTCTTGCTTTTGTCACCAATTAGCTCAGACCCTGAATAAATCATTTAGGACTCTCTGCCCCATCCAGTAAATGCCGGGTACACTAGTCAGTCAGAGTTCTTAGCTCTTCACCCTTACTGCCTCTTAGACTCTTGTCAAAGCTTTTGGAACCAATGCTAAAATCACACACACAGTGTCCTTGGTACACACACGTCTTGTTATGTCTGGTCTCAAAAAGAGGCCATTGGCAAATGGAGGAAACAACCCAGGAGTTGAAAGGATAGTCACCATGTGGTGTGTATGTGCAATGGAAGATTATTCAGCCTTAAAAAGGAGGGACGTTCTGATAGGTGCCACAGTATGGACAACCCACAAAACATTATGCTAAGTTAAATAAGCTAGATGCAAAAGGATCAATACCACATGGTTCCACTTACATGAAATGTTGAGAATAGAAAAATCCATAGAGACAGAAAGTAGAATTAAAGGTTGTCAGGGGAGGAAGGTAAGGGGAGTTATTGCTTAATGGTTATATAGTTTCTATTTGGGGTGATGAAAATGTTTTGAAAATTAGACAGTAGGGATGGTTACACAATATTGTGAATGTAATTAATGCCACTAAATGACACTTAAAAATGGGTAAAGGGACAGATTTTATGGTAAACATTATAGGGTAATATAAAACATGTTAACGTAATATTCAAAACTATTGAATTATCCACCTTAAGTGGGTGAATTGTTATGTAAGTTTCATCTCAAGATGTTAAGGGGGGGGCATTGGAATAAGTTATGTTTGGGAAATAGTGTTTATTAGAGAAGTTCATTTGGGGAAATAATGGTGAATCATATTAGCTACAAGTGTTAAAATCCTGGAAGCCGAGGTCTTTAACACTAGCACAGCACATACGCATATAAATGCATAGGCTTAGAAAACACTCTTTGATGTGAAGGTAGGTAACCAGTCCTGGGGAGCTATGTACATTTAAGCCTTTGGAAAGTACTGCTGAGTCTTCCTGGACAGAAGAAGGTAATGCGAGGAGGGAAACTCATTTTTAGATACTTTATCACAAATTTGGGGGTGAAAATGAGCTTCCAGACTGAGAAGAGTCCCACTAGTCCTGTCTTTCCTACTGTGCTACCCTGTGACAAAGTCACAGAAACGAAGGGTGGGTAAGAAAGGATCTAAATTAAAAAGGGGTTCACCTATTTCATTGACTAAGAAGGTCCAGGGAAACAGGAAAGCTACATTAATTGTAGCTTGGAGCTTTTTATGTAGGATATGTTTTAATAAAGGTTTTGATTATTAACATATTTGTCTGTGACTAAATATATATATATACACATACATATATATATATATATTTTTTTTTTTTTTTTGAGACAGACTCTCAAACTGTCACCCTGGGTAGAGTGCTGTGGCATCAGCTCACAGCAACCTCAAACTCTCAGGCTTAAGCAATTCTCTTGCCTAAGCTTCCTAAGTATCTGAGACTACAGGCGTCCGCCACAATGCCCATTTTTGTTGTTGTTGTTGTTGTTGTTGTCATTGTTGTTTTATCTAGCCTGGGCTGGGTTCAAACCTGCCAGCATTGGTGTATATGGGTGGTGCCCTACCCACTAAGCTACAGGCACTGCCCATATGACTAAATATATATTTTATATATATATATATTTTTTTTTTTTTTTCTTTTTTTGGCCAGGGGCTGGGTTTGAACCTGCCACCTCTGGCATATGGGGCCGGCGCCCTACTCCTTTGAGCCACAGGCATCGCCCAACTAAATATATTTTTACTTAGAAAAATTTTAATGAAATCTCCCATGTGATAGTTAACATGCTGTTTATTCCCATTTTACAAGAGAAACCAAAGGGAAAAAAAGAGAGAAACCAAGGTAAAATAATTATTCTACTTGGTTCAGTTAATGTAATTACTTTTTAGTTTGGTAGTTAAATATTCATATAGAGGCCACCTGTTGTGGTTTTTTATTTTTACTTTATTTATTCATTTATTTATTTTTGGAGATAGAGTCTTACTCAGTCACCCTAGGGTTAAGTGCCACGGCATCACAGCTCACAGTAACCTCAAACTCTTAGGCTCAAGTGATTCTCTCTTGCCTCAGCTTCCCAAGTAACTAGGACTATATAGGCACCTGCCACAACGCTTGGCTATTTTTTAGAGACAGGGTCTTGCTCTTGCTTAGGCTGGTCTCAAACTCCTGAGCTCAAGCAATTCACGCACCTCGGCCTCCCAGAGTGTTGGGATTGCAGGCGTGAGCCACCATGCCCGGCCTTATGGTTTTTAATAACCTTTACCTGCTTTTTACTTTGCATGTTAAGTTTCCATGTGGTAGGGTGAGTGGGGTTTATAAATGAAGACAAATGCAGACCATTTAGTTTGAGTTCTTTTTCATAAGACTGTGATGAAGTGTAGGTGATAGTAGCTTAAATAAAAAATTGAAATCATTTGTGAAGGAGATGAAGCTGAAATTGTTTATGTAAACCTTATTTTAATATTTATTGCCTTTCCCGTGTTTACTTGAGGCATTACAATTCATTTACTCACTGATACTACAGATTTTTCTCTATAGCAAAACCTAGTAGTTTCTGACTATAAAAATATATTTTCACAGGTTCTAGGTAGATTAAAAGATGAAGAAATTCGATGTCGAAAATACTTAAATGCAAGTTCATATACTAAAGTGATCCATGAATGTCAACAACGAATGGTGGCAGACCACTTACAGTTCTTACACGCAGAATGTCACAATATCATTCGACAAGAGAAGAAGAATGGTGAGTGACATCAGACCAAATGCGAACGGAAATTAAATTACAAACCCACTTTCTGCATCATCTCTTAGCCACCTTTGTGGCTAAGTGTATCTTAGTCAGTGTCTTAAAAATATTAGATATATATCATAATCTTAAAAAAGAGTATTTTGAAAGACTGCTTTGGAAACGTGTATTTTCAAAGTGTGCTCTAAAGTCAAAAGAAAATGACTTTCTAAGAAAATGTGTTTATGTATTTTTTATATATCTCAAGGAGTGATTCTCTGAACACAGTAGGAATTTCCTAATAAATAGTGGGAATAAAGGCAAAGACTTTGAAAAGGAAATATAGATTTCAAAACTATGAAGAGGTACACTTGTCACTCAAGGTAGGAGAAATACAAAATAAAGATACAACAGAAAAAAAATACATCAGCTGGATGTTGTGGCGGGCACCTGTAGTCCCAGCTACTTGGGAGGCTGAGGCAAGAGAATTGCTTAAGCCCAAGAGTGTGCAGTTGCTGTGAGCTGTGACACCACAGCACTCTACCGAGGGTGACAAAGTGTCCTTTTTCTCAAAAAAAAGAAGGGGGGGGGGCTCTGCACCCATAGCACAGAGCTTATGGCACCAGCCACATATACCAAGGGTGGAAGATTCGAACCCGGCCTGGGCCAGCTAAACAACTGCAACAAAAAAATAGCCAGGCCTTGTGGCAGGTGCCTGTAGTCCTAGCTATTTGGCAGGCTGAGAATTGCTTAAGGTAAGAGAATCGCTTAAGCCCAAGAGTTTGAGGTTGCTGTGAGCTGTGATGCTCATAGCACTCTGCCGAGGGTGACATAGTAAGACTCTTATCCCCACCCCCCAAAAATACCAGCATTAAATGGTGGAAAAAAGTTGAATTTTTTAGGAGAGTGAAAATAATATAAAAAATTGTCAATAGCAGAGAATAAACATCATAAGACACCTGCAGACCTATATGGAAACTTAACACAAATTTATAGATCCAGGGCGATCTAATCAAAACCCAATAATTTGGCTTGGCACCTGTAGTTCAGTGAGTAGGGTGCTGGCCATCTATACCGGGGCTGGTGGGTTCGAGCCCAACCTGGGCCTGCTAAACAACAAGGACAATTGCAACCAAAAAATAGATGGTGTTGTGGGAGGTGCCTATAGTCCCAGCCACTTGGGAAGCTGAGGCAAGAGAATTGCTTAAGCCCAAGAGTTTCAGGTTGTATGAGCTGTGATGCTATGGCACTCTACCAGGGGTGACATAGTGAGACTCTGTCTCAACAACAACAACAACAACAACAAAAACAATTTTTCTTTTTTTTTTAATTCTAAAACTTATACTTTTTTTTTTTTTATGAGACAGAGTCTTACTTTGTCACTCTAGGTAGAGTGCCATGGTGTCAGAGCTCTCAGCAACCTCAAACTCCTGGGCTCAAGTGATTCTCCTGCCTCAGCCTTCTGAGTAGCTGGGAGTACGGGTGCCCACCGCAAGGTGTGGCTAGTTTTTCTATTTTTTAGTAGAGACAGGGTCTTACTCTTACTCAGGCTAGTCTGGAGCTCCTGAGCTTAAGCATTCTCCCTGCCTCAGCATCCCAGAGTGTTAGGGATATAGGCATGAACCACCACACCCAGCATAAAAGTTATACTCTTGAACAAAGAATGGCCAAGACTGTCTTTATAGGATAGCAAGGCTTATTTTAAACCCACAGTGATTAAGATGTTGAGACACTGGTACAAGGATAAACAGACCAATGCAATTAAATAGAGAGCATGTGTAGACACTTGATCTGAGGTGACACTGCAGAGCAGTGTGTGA
Organism: Galago senegalensis; assembly: GCA_963575145.1. Lineage (NCBI taxonomy): Eukaryota > Metazoa > Chordata > Mammalia > Primates > Galagidae > Galago > Galago senegalensis. Next base: position 13,402 of record CAUYTI010044211.1, on the reverse strand, counting down.
GGAGGGCTAACTCCTGGGCTTAAGCCATTCTCTTGCCTCAGCCTCCCAACTAAGTAGCTGGGACTACAGTTACCCGCTACAACGCCTGGCTGTTTTTTTGTTGCAGTTTGGCCGGGGCCAGGTTCAAACCCACTACCCTTGGTATATGAGGCTGGTGCCCTACCCACTGCGCCACAGGTACCGCCCAGGAAAGATATTTTAGATAGGATACAAAAGTACTAAGCACAAAGGAAAGATTCATCTAGTGGGCTATGATAAAATAAACTTTGGGTCATTAAAAGATCATCAAAAACAGTTATAGGGTGATACACTTGCAATATTGAAAAATATTTACATCCAAAATATGAAATGGTCAAGAAACTTGAATGGGTTCTGCAGAATAGATGCTATCCAAATGGTCAAGTGGCTGGAGCGTGTGGAGTAGCAGGAACTTGTGAAATTCTAGAGTGAGAGTATAAATTGGTGCAGTCATTCTGAAGACACTTATTTTATGATCATCAATTCTGAGCATATAACCCCCCCCCACACACACACATATGCACACATGGTCAAAAAGATATACAGCAGTGTTCATAGCTACGTTACTTGTGATACCTCCAAACTGAAACAGCTCAAATGTCCAATATCAGAATGGATAAAGTACAGTGTTTTTATATAGTGGAATTTTTTAGAGGAGTGGAAATTAACAAATTAAAGCTACATAAGACAAGATAGATGGTCCTTATAAATGTTATATTAGAAAAAAAATCAGGCATGAACAAATTATGATTCCACTGTTAAACATGGTTTGAACTTATCTGTGGTTGAGCAGTCGTGACAGCAGTTACCTTTGCAGAGGAGTGGAGATTGGGAGGAGGCATGGAGGGGACTTCTGGGTATAGGTAATGACTGTTTCTTACCCTGGGTGTAATTGCTTTCTTTCGTTCTTTTTTTTTTTTTTTAAGAGACAGAGTCTCACTCTATCACCTTCGGTAGAGTGCTGTGGTGTCAAAGCTCACAGCAACCTTCAACTTATGGGCTTAGGCAATTCTCTTGCCTCAGTCTCCCAAGTAGTTAGGACTACAAGCACCTGCCACAATGCCCAGCTATTTGCTTTTTTTGGTTGCAGTTTGGCCGGGGCCGGGTTCATACCCACCACCCTTGGTATATGGGGCCAGTGCCCTACTCACTGAGCCATAGGTGCCGCCCAACCCTGGATGTAATTTCATGGGTGTGTTGTTCACTTGTGGTTTTGTAGACTTTTCTGTATCTGCATTATACCAGTAAGAAGTTTAAAACCCACTATACTGAGACATCATGTTTCACCTCTCACTGTCAAGGGCACTCCCCACAATTGGGAGGTCTATTTAGAAGGATCTATTAAGCTTTAACATGACAGTCCCTCCTTTAGGTGACTTAATGCTACATATATTCTTGTCCATATACTAGATTATTGGGTTTTTTTTGAGACATAGTCTTACTTTGTCACCCTGGGTAGAGTACTGTGGCATCACAGCTCACAGCAACCTCAAACTCTTGGGCCCAAGTGATTCTCTTGCCTCAGCCTCTCAAGAAGCTGGGACTATAGGCACCTGCCAATGCCGGGCTATTTTTTTGTTGTTGCAGTTGTCATTGTTTAGTAGGCCCGGGTGGGATTTGAACCCGCCAGCCTCCTCGGTGTATGTGGCTGGCTCTGTAACCACTGAACAACAGACGCTGATTTATCTGCTATTGTTTTGTTATGATTGTCATTGTTTGGCAGGCCCAGGCTGGGTTCAAGCCCGCCAGTTCCGGTGTATTTGGCTGGCTGCCCAGCAGCCGAGCCATATACCAGATTATTAATTGCAACATTATTTGTAATGCCAAAAGATTGGAAACCACCTAAATTTCCATCAATTTTTAAATAATTGTAATTTATCCATATCATGGATTATGGTGCAGTTATAAAATATGTGGAAACACTTTACATACTAATATTAAAAGACCTCTGTGTTGGGGGCGGCGCCTGTGGCTCAAAGGGGTAAGGCACCGGCCCCATATACCAGAGGTGGTAAGTTCAAACCCGGCCCCTGGCCAAAAAAAAGAAAAGAGTTTAAAAAAGAAAAAAAAAAAGACCTTGGTGTTAAAATGTGTTCTATACCTGCAAATAATAGATCAAATATGCTACATTATATAAAAGGGCAGAATATGTGTGTTTGCTTGAATGTACATGACATCTTCATAAAGATATTAAATAATGACATTTCATTCCTGTGGGAAAGGGGACAGGGTGGGTGGGAGATGGCTGTGGGGTGACTTTTCTCTGCGTACTCTTTTGGGCTTCTGCCTTTTGGACTATATATTTCTAATTTAACAGTATTTGGGAATTTAATCATCCTTTCTTTTTCCCCTTAGACATGGCAAATATGTATGTCTTACTCCGTGCTGTGTCCACTGGTTTACCTCATATGATTCAGGAGCTGCAAAACCATATCCATGATGAGGGCCTTAGAGCAACCAGTAACCTTACTCAGGAAAATGTGAGTCATGCAAGGGGCTGGGAAAGGTTTCTCTGAATCAGACTTGTCGTGGAGTTTTTCTTTTGTCTTTACCATCTTTTCAAAGATAAAAGGGAAAAGTCTTGCCATGCCAATAAATGGGATGTTTTTTTGTTTGTTTGTTTTGAGAGAGTCTCACTTTGGTCCTGAATAGGTAGAGTGCTGTGATGTCAGCAGCTCACAGCAACCTAAATGGAGTATCTTTATTTAAATGTTTTAAGCCTAGAATTTCTTGGACTCTTGGACTCAATTTTGGAATTACCACATGAAAACCATTGAATAAGATAGACTGTCTTTGGCATCTTAATGTGTTCATTTTAACAATTGCTAACTTCTCACAGGAAAATACTGTGAGATTTCTAGATAATTGTGTTTCCGTGTAATTGGCATTGATACGTAGTTGTAGTGACAGGGCAGCAATTGCTTTCTTTACATGTTCCCTGCATTCGGTTGACCATGATGCAAATTTAGGTTAAAATAGTCTTCCATAAACATACACTGGCTGCCCCAAGTGCCCAGAGGCACTCATGTCTCTAAGACCACCCGTCTTTCTGCCAAGTCCTTTGCCAAAGCGGTCAGGTCCCTGTTTACAAGAGGTTGCTTTTCCTAGTTGCCTTTCTTACTAAAGCGTGTTCCTATCATCAGGTGTTGTGGTACTTGTTTCCTTGTTGTTCCTAGTGATGGTCGATGAATAAGAGAGACATACTATGAAATGTTACAGGCTCCTTCGTAAGAAGAACTCTTTGCTCTTCATCTGCAGCGTAGTCTGTGTAGATCCCATTAGTCAAGAGCATTTATTAAATGCTGATTACCGGAATTGTAGATTTGTCTATTGGCATGTGTTTTCATATGTATAATGCATACGTTTTCCATTTTTGTAGAACTCTTAGTTCATAGTATTTATTTTTTTCACTCGTGTGTATTAGACACATTAGTTTCTATCACTAGATTTACAGATTCAGGGTATGAAGTGGGCTTGGAAGCATAGAGGTGGGTGTCAAGGCTGGGAGGCAGAAATATTAGAGAATGGATTTGTAGTAAACTCAAGTACATCTCACTGCCATGCTTAAGTCTTAGGTGCTAATTTCTTCACACTTATCTCCATAAAGAGGAAAAACTCACTTCTGCATTAGTAGGTATTTCTTTCCCCTGAGATGTGGGGATGGTATTGCCACCCAGTTCCAGAGGCCTCTGTTTTCACAGAAAGTGGCTTTTGAATTCTTGCTCTGTCAGCTGTTAGTGACTCTGCAGGCACTCTGTGTTTATATGATTCTTTACGAAAGTGACGGGCCTGGTAGTTCAGAAATCGTGTCTCGTTATCCTAAAAATAAGGTATCCCAGTGCAAGAGAGAAGGGTGTTTAACAGCACAGTAGAAAAGCGGGTTCTTCAGCCAGAGGTACGAGACAGCCCTGCCGTTGAATGATAGACTCGTGTCAACATCAAAGTTGTAGATTTTTAAGACTATCTTAGCTAAAAACATTTTCTAAGGAGCGTTAATGTATAAAACATAATTGGGGGGAAGACTTCACTATTTTAACAAGTTTTAATAAGCCAAATTTTATTCCTGAACGTCTTAAAATACAATTTTATATTTATTGTATTTATAAAATACAGTTTTATATTCCATGTTTGCAGATGCCAACTCTATTTGTGGAATCAGTTTTGGAAGTACATGGTAAATTTGTTCAACTTATTAACACTGTTTTGAATGGTGATCAGCACTTTATGAGTGCACTGGATAAGGTAATTTACAAATACATGTATATGTACATAAAATCCTCGTTCTCATTCTTTAGCCACTTTCAGGGTTAGACTTTGAAGTATGAGATTTTTGATCTAAACATAGAGATTAAGGTTAAGTAACTCTTTCTCTTCCCTCCTCCTGCTACCTTGTAGTAGGACAAGTAACTAATTTAAATGCCAAAGTCAAGTAGAAACAACACAACTTTTAAATAGTGATTATGCTATGTAAGGGGAATTGTTAATAAACTAGTATCTTTTGGCTATACATTTTAATATTTTTAGGACTGGTTTTTTCTTTGAATGTAATACTTACACTATAATATTTGAAAGTAAAAGAAATATAGTTTATAAACTTTTGCATTTTTGTATTCTTCAAAAGAAAGTTGCTTACAAGGTTATTTTGAAAAGGTAGAGTTATTTTATCTGGGTTAAAATTTTAGTAATGAGTTATAAAGAGTATCTTGCAATAGGACGGGATATATAGTTGTTCTATAATTAAGAATAAAAGTTAGAGATGTCTGTCTTTTGTTAGATATGAAAGCACTATTAAACTAACACCGCACCCTGCGTTTTAGGTGGGGTGGTCATTTTAGATGTACAGGTTATAGATGATTATAATACACCAGCTTTGTTTTTGCCGTACTGCTGGTAGCTAATCACTGGCCTATTTTCTGTTTAGGCCCTTACATCAGTTGTAAATTACAGAGAACCCAAGTCTGTTTGCAAAGCACCTGAACTGGTAAGTTTGATGGCTACTGAGAAAGTGAAAACCAAGGAGAACGTCAAATTAACTTGTTTTTTGTAGCGTTTTTCTAAAAAATAGGGAAAAAATTATTATTTCTATATCTTATATAATTCGGCATTTATATGTGGCTTTTTTTTTTTTTTGAGACAGAGTCTCACTATGTTACCCCTGGTAGAGTGCTGTGGCATCATAGCTCACAGCAACCTCAAACTCAGTATAGCTGACTCAGTATAGCAAACTGAGTATAGCTCAAGCTATACTCTTGCCTCAGCCTCCCAAGTAGCTGGGACTATAGGCGCCTGGCTATTATTTTGTTGTTGGAGTTGTCATTGTTCTTTAGCTGGCTTGGGCTGGGTTTGAACCCGCCAGCCATGGTATATGTGGTCAGTGCCGTAACCTCTGTGCTATGGACGCCAAGCCAATATATGTGGCTTTTTTAAAGAATAACTGAAAGAGAAAATATTTCCTTTTATAATAGTTTGCATTACATTTCATGAAAATGTTGTTATATCTGAAATCTAAAGAAAATCTGATGATAAAGTTTTGGTAACCTTTGAAGGAACCTGTAAGGTTTTTATAAAATTAAGAAAGGTGCTTATTCAGTGTCAAAAATTACAGAACTACTCAAAACTCACCTAGGTGTTCTTTTAGAAATTTATATTACAGATAGCAGTGCTTTATTGGTCAGTGGGTGTTGATTGCATTCTTGACTTATTTCTAGTTTGATTTTTTTAAATTTATCACATATGTTTTAAATTAGTTTATTTTCATGATTTTGGTGTGTGGCTGTAGTCCAGCTATTCAGGAGACTGAGGCAGGAGCTCTCTTGAGGCCAGGAGTTTGAGGCTGTAGTGTACCTGATGCTGCCTGTGAAAGGCTACTACCCTCCAGCCTGGACAGCACAGCAAGATCCCATTTCTTTAAAAAGTAAATAAATAAAGTAAGCTTTAGGATAGCAAAACTCTGCCTTTGGATGTTATTTTGTATTGCTGGTTTGCCCTCTTCGGAGGCACAATATGTATGGAAGGGCCTTTTTTAAGATGTATTGTCAATTTTTATTTGAGCTTGCTAAGTACTGTGACAACTTACTCAAGAAATCAGCAAAAGGGATGACGGAGAATGAAGTGGAAGACAAACTCACAAGCTTCATCACTGTTTTCAAATATATTGATGATAAAGATGTTTTTCAAAAGGTAAGTTGTGAATAGAAACGTTTCATTTGTATTTTAGTAAACTTTGACTACTTTTTGAACTTTACATCATTAGAAAAGGAAGTAATCTTAAACATTTATTTCAATGTAGTTCTACGCAAGAATGCTGGCAAAACGTCTAATTCATGGGTTATCTATGTCTATGGATTCTGAAGAAGCCATGATCAATAAACTAAAGGTAATGGAAGTCTTGGGTCTGGTAATGTCATAGACATTATTCCACCATCACATAAGGATGTCCATGTATATAATAATAGGAAATAATTCATCAGCAGGGTCTGTTAGATGTATAAGGGTGTGTATTCATACAGTGAGATATGTAAATGCTATATTAAAAGGAAAAACTATATATTGATGTGGCAGTATTCACAAGATATCAGTATTGATTTAAAAAAGACTAGTATTGCTGATAAATGAATGTACCTAAAATATTCTATTCAGTACAGGTTTTGGCACATAGCTGAATTTTGTTTTTTTCACATCATTTCAGCTGACACACTGATACTTGTTATCCTGAATTAATTCAGCAGTTGAAAATGTCATTGTATAGAAGACATTGAATAAAACGTGTTTCTTTTTAAACCTACCAAAACCATAACTGATCTTTTAATGTTTAGAAAGCATGTTAACAGAACACAGTTTTTTATATCCCAGGTTCAGAGATTCAGATTTTTCTGACCCAGTAATAACAGTTTGGAATAATTTCAAAGAAATAGACTTCTTCATCCCTCAGTAGATGGTATTAAAAATAACCCTACGTGCCACCTTTTTAATTGGCTACTGGCTGGAGTGTTCTAAGTAATCTTTCATATGTAGTTGTTACTATCTACAGATAGTAGACAAAAGCTGTGTATGGTGGCATGTGCCTATAGTCCCAGCTACTCAAGAGGTTGTAGCAGGAGGATTGCTTGAGCCCAGGAGGTTGAAGCTCTGATCATGCCTTTGAGTAGCCACTGCACTCCAGCCTAGGCAACATAGTGAAACCTTATTTCTTCAAATGAATAAACAGACTTTTAATGTATCTTATGTGTAGTAATGGACTGTCTTGCAGTGTTGGCTTAAGATATATAGATATTTTAAAGGCAGGTTTATTGTTTAAATAGGTGTTTTCATTCACTGATTTAATCAGCCTTCAAAAGAAAGGAATCTTTAAATGATTTTGAATAGGTACTTTGAATTATGAATATTATAGGCCTTGGGTGTAAACATACATGCAAGGACCTCGGACCAAAGACCTAGCGATAGCAGCACATTTTTATTAATCAATCTAGCTTATTATTTTTCTTTTTAATTCATAGGTTTTTAAAAGCTTTTCTTCTTTTTGTATAGCAAGCCTGTGGTTATGAGTTTACCAGCAAGCTACATCGGATGTATACAGATATGAGCGTCAGTGCTGATCTCAACAATAAGTTCAACAATTTTATCAAAAATCAAGACACAGTAATAGATTTGGGAATTAGTTTTCAAATATACGTTCTACAGGTATGAATATATGTTTTAGTGTGGGCCTTTACTTGGTTGCAGTACTTTGATACAAAAAGGATTCAAACAGGGATGCCTAATTACATTTGTTTCACGCAGTGGACTGTGGTTTCCGAAATCACATGTCATATTGATTTAGAATATGAAATGTGCCACAGTAGTGATGCTCAGGGGTTTTATCAGCATTTTGAGGGGGGAAAAAAAGGTGTTCCAGTTTGTTAAATCATATATTTACTCCTGGTTAGATGTAGACCTCTTTAACTTTTCATTTTACTTTTTTCCTTCTAGGCTGGTGCGTGGCCTCTAACTCAGGCTCCTTCATCCACATTTGCGATTCCCCAGGAATTAGAGAAAAGTGTACAGATGGTATGTTTGCAGGAAATGTATTAGAAGACTTAAGGAATTTTAATAGGCCTCTCCATATTATCTCACATTAAATATTTTTCCAAAGTCTTTTTTTTTTTTTTTTTTTTTTTTTTAGACAGAGCCTCAAGCTGTCACCCTGGGTAGAATGCTGTAGTATCACAGTTCACAGCAACCTCCAACTCCTGGGCTCAAGCAATTCCCCTGCCTCCGCCTCCCAAGGAGCTGGGACTACAGGTGCCTGCCACAGCGCCCAGCTATATTTTGGTTGCACTCGTCATTGTTGTTTTGGCGGGCCGGGGCTGGATTCGAACCTGCCAGCTCAGGTGTATGTGGCTGGTGCCTTAGCTGCTAAAGCCACAGGCGCCGAGCTGATTTTTCTCAAGCCTTAAGGGTTCCTACATGAAAATAGAGTCACAAATTAGAGTTAGCCTACCCTTTAGGAAGAATATAAATTACTGTAGTTACTAATATTTAAAACGAAAACTAGTAAGGCTGGCATAGAGTTCTTTGTCAAAGCATGTCCCTTCCTCTTAGAAAGTCTGTTATCTGCTCTTAAGCAGTTTTTAGTTACATAAAGTTTGATGTTAGAAACCTTTGAACCTAACATTTAAAAAAGTCATTTTCCAGGTTTCCATTTGAATTTTGAGCCATTTTTATACCTCATTTATCTCTTAACAGTATTTTTATTTCTGTGCTGTGGTTTTTGTCTGTCTATGCGGACTAGGAAATATAGAAAAAAATGGATTGAAGCTGGAAAATTCAAGTGGAAATTGCTTTAAAGTGCGACTGAGTAGAAACTGTAGACTGCTTACCAAAAAGCTTTTAAAGGCACAATGAAAATGTATCTTTTTAAGAGCAATTTTATTGAGATAATAAGATATATATGCCATACATTTCACCCATTTCAAATATACAGTTTCAGTAGTTTTTAATATTTTAACAACCATCACCGCAATTTTAGAACATTTTCATCACCCCCAAAGAACCTCTCTATTAGTAATTATTCCCCATTATCCTTCTTTCTGCTTCCCGCTCCCCACTCAGGCTATTTTCTGTCTCTATGGCCAGTTCTGCACATCTCGGATAAATGGAATCATATCTTCTGTTGTCTTGTTTGACTAACTTCACTCGTTTGCCATAATGTTGTGAAGATTCATCCATGGTGGAGAATGGATCAGTAGTTCATTCCTTTTTATTGCCAAATATCACTCCCTTGGATGGATAGACCACTGTTTTGTTTTGTTTTTTTAAGTCCACTCATCATTTGATGGACATTTGGGTTGTTCCCACTTTTTTGGTATATGAATAAGGCTGCTATGTGTATCTGTGTATATGTTTTTGAGTGGCTGTTCTTTCATTTTTTATGAAATTGGTTCCTTTTGATTTTCTAACACCAAAAGGCCTTCTTATTTCTCGACTAGATAGACATTTGGGTGGCAGGTGTTTTGTTTTTGTAAGAGAAAACTTATCCCTTAGTAGTTCCTCTTTGGGTCATAACCTCAGTTTCAAAACCTGAGTTTGTGAACTGGTGAATTATGCATATGTTTATGGTATTTAAAGGGAAAATGTTATTCCATTGCGCTGTTCCCTAGGGATTTTGGCAAGGGCTAGTTTGTGTCATTTTTAATAGGCGTACCGCAGCGATATTACAGGTTTAACACAAAGGATTCTTTTGTTGAAAAGCACATATATTGTTCCTTAGACAATGGTGTGTTGCTTATGTTTTTTCAAGGAAATAAATAACATGTCTTTTGAGAAGGGATTGTTACCTGTTGCTCGTTTTTTAGTCTCTGCATTAGTACTAATTAGCCAGATGCAGGATGTCTTATTGGCTTATTAGTGTGGCTCCCTCTAGAGGTCAGTATGCCAATTTTAGTAGGTTTGCATTATAATACGTTCTTTTTGTTTCTTTTAAAATATCATAAGCAAAACACAGTGCAGCTCCAGAATCATAAACTTCAGTTTCATAAACAAAATTTTCTGTGCCATTTGCTATTGTTTGAGCTGGAGCAAATAACTTTAAGATTCTGTTAACTGCTAATTGCACTGCCCTGAGGATTGATATGAGGGTGAAATGAAATAATCCATTTGAAGTATTTAACCTACTATACAGTAAGTACTAAATAAATGGTAGCTGATAGGAGAAGTAGTGAGAGTAATGGCAGTGGCTGTAGTGTGGTGGTAAGAGTAGAGGGGCATAATTAGTCAAGTGGATTTGGGGAACGTAAGCATAAGTAGACGTTTAGAATGGAGTCTCATTTTAGGACTTTTTACATCGTCTTTGAAAAGAGATTATAACACCATTGTAGAAGCTGTAGGAAGAGGAGCATTCCTGCAAGCGTTCACTGGCTGGGTTGAGCATGATCTCAGCTTACTATACATTTTGCAGAACACCTGCAGGCTGGGGGCAGGAGCCTGGGGTGGGCAGGTAAAGTGTGTGGATGTGTCTGTGTCTGGGCAAGAGAAAGACAATTGACCCCTCTCTTTGGTCAGTCTTAAAACTTACTTCTTACAACCTTGCTTCTCCAATTGAATTTAAGGGAGAAGGTGGAAGCTGATAGAAATAGTTTTCTTTTTAACTTTGTTTTACTTTCCTCTGTCCTTGAAATAGTCATTTTCCACAATTTGATTTCTTTCTGACTATATAATTCTAAGAATGTTGTTCTCTCCTTTAGGATTTTCTCAAATTACCAGTAGAGGGAGTTTGTCCTTTATTTTTTTCCCCCCTAGTTAATGCAAATTTTCAATTACATAAGATTGAAATCTACTTCTATATTTAATAGTTTACATTTCTCGGGTGGCCCCTGTGGCTCAGCGAGTAGGGCGCCGGCCCCATATACCGAGGGTGGCAGGTTCGAACCTGGCCCCGGCCAAACTGCAACAAAAAATAGCCAGGCATTGTGGTGGGCGCCTGTAGACCCAGCTATTTGGGAGGCTGAGGCAAGGGAATTGCCTAAGCCCAAGAGTTGGAGGTTGTTGTGAGCTGTGACACCATAGCATTCTACCAAGGGTGACAAAATGAGACTCTGTCTCTTAAAAAAAAAAAATAATGTACGTTTCTCACATTAAATTAATTCATCTTAGTGATGATTGACGTTTTTGACATGATTAAGATGTAAACATAACTGTTTTTCAAATGTTATTTCTGTTTTACACATATCTCAAAGCTATAGAAACAAAGCTGCAGTTAAAGGTAGTGTATAGCAAGCCTCCAGCGTGCTTGGGTCTGTGGTGACCCTGTGCATTCCTACAGTGCTTGCGAGAACAGCTCTGAAATGGTTTGAGGCCTTGCCCTGCTCCATCCAGAGCAAGGTTATAGAAATTTCAGACAATCAACTCGATCCCTTCTGGATCTGGTATACTGGACATTGTATAGATGTACACTGTGTAATGTGGCAGCCCCTTGGCATAGATTACATTTAAAATTCAGTTTTGGTGGGCGGTGCCTGTGGCTCAGTGGGTAGAGCTCTGGCCCCATGTACCAAGGGTGGCAGGTTAAAACCTGGCTCTGGCCAAACTGCACCAAACAAAATAGCTGGGCATTGTGGGCACCTGTAGTCCCAGCTACTTGGGACTTGACTGAGGCAAGAGAATCACCTATGCCCAGGAGTTGGAGGTTGCTGTGAGTGGTGTGACGCCATGGCACTCTATCCAGGGTGATATAGTGAAACTCTGTCTCTACCAAAAGAGACAGTTTTGGCTGGGCCTGGTGCCTAGCACTCTTGGGAGGCTGATGCAGGAGAATTGCCTGATTTCAGGCATTCAAGACCAGCCTGAGCAAGAGCAAGACCTCATCTCTACTAAAAAGGAAAAAATTAGCTGAGCATTGTGGCAGGTGCCTGTAGTCCCAGCTACTTGGGAGGGTGAAGCAGGAGGATTCCTTGAGCCCAGCAGTTTGAAATTGCTGTGAACTAGGCTAACGCCTCAGAGTGAAAACTCTTTCTCTCCAATAAATAAAATAAAATTCAGTTTTTCAATTTTAAAAAGAGGTAACTTACTTTGCACTGTAAACCAATAAATCTTAATTATATTTATTTTTTATGTAGTCCAAAAACCTGAATAATATTAAACAAAGATCTCAAGTAGTATATGTTAATGCAGCTGTCTATTAGAGGTAAATAAACTCATTGAATAGCCTATTTTAATTTTTAAGACTCTTTGAGATCTAATTGATGCCCTAACATAGTATATGAAAAAAGCTGTCCTTGGCCCAGGCTTGGTGGTTCATGCCTGTAATCCTAGCACTCTGGGAAGCTGAGGCAGGTAGATTGCCTGAACTCAGGAATTTCAGACCAGCCTGAGCAAGACCAACCCTCGTCTCTAAAAAATAGCCAGGTGTTATGGCAGGCGCCTGTAGTCCCAGCTACTCAGCAGGCTGAGGCTAGAGGATCTCTGGAGCCCTGGAGTTTGAGGTTGCTGTGAGCTATGACACCCTTGGTGGGTGTCATACCTGGTGGGTCAAAGTGAGACTCCATCTCAAAAAAAAAAAAAAAAAAGGAAAAAGAAAAGAAAAATGCTGGCTCAGCGCCTATAGCTCAACCAGCTAAGGCGCCAGCCATATACACCTAAGGTGGCGGGTTCGAATCCCCAGCCTGGACCCGCCAAACAACAATGACGGCTGCAACCAAAAAATAGCCGGGCGTTGTGGCGGGCGCCTGTGGTCCCAGCTACTTGGGAGGTGGAGGCAAGAGACTCGCTTGAGCCCGGGAGTTGGAGGTTGCTGTGAGCTGTGATGCCACAGCACTCTACCCAGGGGGATAACTTGAGGCTCTGTCTCAAAAAAAAAAAAAATCATCCTTCGGCTCAGCACCCGTAGTACAGTGGTTATGGCACCATCCACATACACTGAGGTTGGTGGGTTCGAACCTAGCCTGGGCCAGCTAAACAATGACACCTGCAACAAAAAATATCCAGATGTTGTGGCGGGCACCTATAGTCCGAGCTACTCAGGAGGCTGAGGGAAGAAAATCACTTGAGCCCAAGACTTTGAGGTTGCTGTGAGCTATAATGGTACAGCACTCGACTGAGGGTGCAAAGTGAGACTCTGTCTTGAAATAAATAAAAATAGGCTTGGCGCCTATAGCTCAACCGGCTAAGACGCCAGCCTTATACACCTAAGGTGGCGGGTTCGAATCCCCAGCCTGGACCCGCCAAACAACAATAATGGCTGCAACCAAAAAATAGCTGGGCGTTGTGGTGGGCGCCTGTGGTCCCAGCTACTTGGGAGGCGGAGGCAAGAGACTTGCTTGAGCCCAGGTGTTGGAGGTTGCTGTGAGCTGTGATGCCACGGCACTCTACCCAGGGGGATAGCTTGAGGCTCTGTCTCAAAAAAAAAAAA
>CAUYTI010044210.1:0-21314 GCA_963575145.1 Galago senegalensis | reverse complement strand
CAGCTACTTGGGAGGCAGAGGCAAGAGACTCGCTTGAGCCCAGGAGTTGGAGGTTGCTGTGAGCTGTAATGCCACGGCACTCTACCCAGGGGGACAGCTTGAGGCTCTGTCTCAAAAAAAAAAAAAAAAAAAAAAAAAATAAATCAGCAGATGTGTAGTAGGTAAGTGTGTCATTAGAGATCACCAGAAAAACTCCAAAAATGTCATTTATCTTGGCAAATTTGCTATAGCTCATTGATGACTGTTTCTTAGTTCTACATGTCCAGCAATGATTGACCACCCACCCACATATTTTGTTTTGTGAATGTCTTTGAATCGTGAAAGATCTTTTTCCTGAAGTGCTTCTGCACAGAGCTAATCTTATCATCAGGAGGTTGCTTTCCTGGTTGCTCTGGTATCACCTACCACATGTCTGCTGATTTCTTCTACTACACACCCTTCTCATTTGTACTATAACACCCTAGCCACTGAGGCTTTCTGAATAAGTGTCAATGCAAGCAGCAATATGAAGGATTTTCAGAGGGAAAGAGGTTGCTCTGAGTGTCATAGTCAAGGAAGGTTACATGGAAAGATGGGAGAGGGGGCAAAACCATGATGGATAGATAATATTCTAAACAAGCTGGGGGAAAGATATTTCAGTCATGCAATGTGTGCAAAGTCTCAGGAAAGAAAAAGAATATGGGACATTTACAGGAAAGAAGATTAGTTTGACTAATGAGAGACTCCAATGCTTACTTGAAACACAAGATTCCAAATTCATCATGAGGAGGTCAGAATTCAGAAAATCAATAATTTGAGGATTTTTTACTCCTATCAGAGAGTCCAGGTCATTTCAAGGCATCAAAAACTGTGTAATCAACAATAGTTGAAGGACCAATGCAAAACAGATGACTAAAGAACTGGACAGCATGCTTAACCCTCTATCTGAAGGAAATAAATAGGTGCCCACACTCACACACAACTTAAAAACAGATGGAAGCATTGCTACTAAGCAGTTGGCTATCAGTCTATTTATTTTCATTTCATTCTCTTAATGCCAGCTGCAAATGAGCATGATCTAAAAGCATGCAAGTAGTGACAGGTAAAAACATCAGTTTGGGGGAAGCACCTATGGTTCTAAGTGGTAGGGCACAGGGGCCTCACATGACAGAGGTGGCAGGCTCAAACCCAGCCCTGGCCAAAAACTGCAAAATAAATAAATAAATAAGAAGCAATCTGCATGGTACTGGCACAAAAATAGAGAGGTAGATGTATGGAACAATATAGAGAGCCAACAGATGAATTCAGCTACTTACCATTACCTGATCTTTGACAAGCCAATTAAAAACATTGAGTGGGGGAAAGATTCCCTATTTAACAAATGGTGCTGGGTGAACTGGCTGGTAACCTGTAGAAGACTGAAACTGGACCCACACCTGTCACCATTAACTCAGATAGACACTCACTGGATGAAAGATTTAAACTTAAGACATGAAACCATAAAAACACTAGAAGAAAATGTAGGAAAAACACTTGAATAAATCAGCTTGTGCAAAAATTTTATGAGGAGCACCTCCCAGGCAATTGAAGCAACATCAACAATACACTATTGGGACATGATCAAACTAAAAAGCTTCTGCACAGCCAAGAACACAATAAGTAAAGCAAGAAGACAGCCCTCAGAATGGGAGAAGATATTTGCAGGTTATGTCTTGGAAAAAGGTTTAATAACCAGAATCCATAGAGAACTCAAATGTATTAGCAAGAAAAGAACAAGTGATCCCTTCTCAGGGTGGGCAAGGGACTTGAAGAGAAATTTCTCTAAAGAGAGGTGTATGGTCTACAGATACATGAAAAAATGCTCATGATTCTTAATCATCAGAGAAATGCAAATCAAAACTACTTTGAGATATCATCTAACTCCAGTAAGATTAGCCCATATCACAAAATCCCAAAACCAGAGATGCTGGCGTGGACGTGAAGAAAAGGGAATACTTCTACACTGCTGGTGGGAATGCAAACTAATAAGTTCCTTTGGGCAAGACGTCTAGAGAACACTTAGAAAACTAAAAATAGACTTGCCATTTGATCCTACAATTCCTTTATTAGGTATATATCCAGAAGACCAAAAACCACATTACAACAAAAATCTTTGTATCAGAATGTTTATTACAGCACAGTTCATAATTTCCAGGTCATGGAAGAAGCCGAAGTGCCCATCGATTCATGAATGGATCAATAAACTGTGGTATATGTACACCCTGAGTACTATGCAGCTCTAAAGAAAGATGGTGATTTTACATCCTTCATGTTTACATGGATGGAACTGGAAAGTGTTCTTCTTAGCAAAGTATCACAAGAACGGAAGAAAAAGTATCCAATGTACACAGCCTTATTATGAAACTAATTTATAGCTTTCATATGAAAGCTATAACCTAATTATAACCTAAGAATATGGGGCGGGGGAGGGGGAGAGGAGGGAGGTGGATCGGTGGAGGGAGAGTGAGGTATCAAGGTATCACCTCTATGGTTTATCTTACAAGGGTACGAGGAATATTTCTAAAAGTAGAATAGAAACATCTTAACACAATAACTAAGAAAATGACACAAAGGCTATGTTATCCAGTTTGATAAAAATATCTCAAATTGTATGTGAAAACATCACACTGTACCCCATGATTGCATTAATGTACACAACTGTTATTAATAAAAAAATAATGTTGAATTTAAGTGAGATAAGCTTAAGGATGGGAAGCAGTTAAAAAGAAACTGTAATTAAATAATTACATGTGTATGTCATGATGGTTTAAATCACACGCGTCCAACCTGTGGCTTGCAGGCCGCAAGCAGATTATTTGAGGACTGTTTTGTTTATCTGCATTGGATATCACAAAAAGTATGGAAGGGACCTTTTCTTTTGCTCATTAGTTGACATTAGTGTTTGTGTATTTACTGTGTGGTCCAAGGCAATTGTTGTTTTCCCAATGTGTGGCAGAAAAGAAAGAAAGTTTGGACACCAAACCATTTTACTGGTAGAGATGATGGAAAGGTGGAAATGATAAAAAAGATAGGAGGAAGAAAATCTACAGAATTTTATAGACTTACTAAAAGTGATAGATGTAGAGGAGGTAGGCTTTAAAGATGATATCATACATCAGTCCTGATAAACCAGGAGAATTATAGTTTATAACCAAAGTTAGAATCACTGGAGCAGTTTGTTAGAAAGATAGGTGTGGGATCAGGTCGCTCCTGTTGAGCTTAATTGTTGCTTGGTATTCAGATAGAAAGAGGTATCCAAGAGTCAATTGGAAAAGCATGTAGTGTAATTCACAGGAGGAAATATTTGTAAAATGAATGGATGAATGTCACAGAAGCCAGTGGGCAAAACCTTATCTGATGCAGGGGATAAATATTGTCAAAAATGGTCTGAAGTTGACTAGAATTCCACCTGAGGTTGTAATAAAGAGGTCATTCATTGATAATCTGGTCAGAGCAGTATCTGTGATGAGGTGATGGTAGAAACCAGATTAATTTGAGTAGTGAACTGGAATTCAAATGAAAAAGCTGACTGAGTAACTGAGTATAAACTCTTTCATCAAAGATTGAGAATAAAGAGAATGAGATGTATGGAATTTTTTTTAAGTAGAAAAAAAAATTTTACAAGAAGTTATTCATTTTATCTTTGAAATCATTGAATTCTTGCTATAACCCAATTTTAGACCAGGAATATGGGGAGAGGGGAGAGAGAGGGGAGGGGAAGAGGGAGGGTGGGTGGAGGGAGGGTGATTGGTAGTATCACGCCTATGGTTCATCCTATAAGGGTACACATGAATCTCTCTAAATGTAGAATATAAATATGATAACACAATAACTAAGAAAAAGACATGAAAGCTTTGTTAACCAGTTGGATTAAAGTATTTCCAATTGTATACAGAAGTACACTGTACCCCATGATAGTATTAATGTACATAGCTATTATTTAATAATATATATATATATATATATATATATATCACAGAAAAGCAAAAAAAAAGTTATTCACATTTAGTTAATATCTATTGATTGTATACCATTTCCTAGACACTTTCCTGGATTCTAGAATGTTTTAATTAAATGAAGAATTTACAAAAATGTATAGGCCAAACAGAAGGAATCAACCTAAGGTAAAAGACTGAAAATCTAAGAGGCAGAAGGGCTAAATAACAGAATAAGGTATTGGAGGAGGCTGGAAATGCTAAAAGGGGTAGAAGAGATTCGGAGATTAGTCTTAGGAGAGGTAGACACTTCTTCCTTTGAAACAAAAAATAAGAATGAAAGGAAACAAAGGGAAAAATATAAAGAATCTTTGAAGTTTGTTCACAGAGTTGAAAGACTTTATATGAAATGGATTTTTTTTCCTCTTCCAAGAAGTGGATGGAAGAGGTTAATCTGCTGAAATTTAAGGCTTGGAGGCCTTGAAAGAAAGTAAAATATCTTTGCAATAGTTCCCTTGAAAACATCACCGTGTGGCCTGGAATGGTGAAAATAAAATAATTGTAATCAGCTCTGAAGGCCCAATTGAGGATAGTCAATTTTGGTCAAAGATCCTAATGTAATATTCACATAACTATCTCCAGCAATGTTCAGCTCCCTAGGAGTAGAAAAAGGGTAAATGGACGTGTGAATTATCTTAGTAAAGAATTTCACCTTTCTGGCTCAGCGGCTAGGGTATTAGCCACATACACTGGAAATGGCGGGTTCGAATCCAGCCCGGGCCTGCCAAACAACAATGACAACTACAACCAAAAAATATCCGGGCATTGTGGTGGGCACCTGTCGTTCCAGCTACTTGGGAGGCTGAGGCAAGAGAATCGCTTAAGCACAGGAGTTGGAGGTTGCTGTTAGCTATGATGTCACAGCACTCTACCAAGGGTGACAAAGTGAGACTTTGTCTCAATAAATAAATAAATAAGAATTTCATTTTGGAGTGTGGTAGAATCAATATACTTAAAAGACAAAGGAATGAGAGAATTAAGGGTGCTGGGGATAGAAAATATCATTGAATATGCTTTTCCAGTTTGCTGAGCATCTCTAGACAAAACTAACTGTAATAGATGCTTTTCTGGCATGTTCTAACTTAAATTTCATGATTTACCTAGAATATGAGGTTGCTATTACAGAATCCAGTTTACAGACAATAAAACTTTGGTTCAGAAAAATTGCCTTAACTAGTTTGAGGGGTAAGAGTAGCTGAGATTCAAACCCCTGACTCTCTTCAAATGCCATGAATTTTAAATATTTAACCATAGAGTGAAGTATAATGTCTTCTGTACTATTAAAGCATCATTATGTGGGAGTAGGGTGAGGGATTGAGGATATTTGGTGGCTGGAGATACCTTTAATTTGTTCCTGAGAGACTTAATCACCTCTTCTCTTGACATCTCTGTAGGTAGCTCCTTTATGCTTAGGGTTCTGAGTCAAAGAATTAGTTCCTATAATTTCCTCTCTCCTTCCACTTGATAGAGTGTTATGTTTTAGAGCGCTTTAACTTAGAAGTCAAAAGATATGGATTTGAATTTTACCACATACTGCTTGTGAAACCTTGAATGAAATATATCTTTCAGGGCCTTGGTCTCATTTATTCCTGCACTTTATAGGATTATATAAGATGACACCTAGCAGTCCTCTAGCAGAATGTTATTTGAGCTCACTAAATGCCATTATCATAAAAAACTGTCATTAATGCAGTTCTTTTCCTTTATTAAAAACCTTTAAGATTTGTGTCTGGGGTATGATGGAAGTCAGGTACATTGGCTGTTACGGGGTGAGGCACAGGTAAACTGGGTTCTAGAACAAGGCAGGGAAGTATAGTTGGTTGCAAGAAAACCTCATGCTAGGAGCTAAAATCTGAGACCTGTGTTTCTGTGGTATTCATAATCAGGATTATGATTAAACAGGGTCAGTATAACATCTCCATAATAATGCTAAAGAACTAAAATTAAAAAGAGACAGTAATGAGGGCATTGCCATACGTCTCTGCTTTTCAAATCCTTTCTTGATTTGTTCTTCCCTCATTTCCTAGCCATGCCCCTGTTTCATACCTTATACCCCAGTAGTAATGAACCGCTTGCTTTTCTCTTTTTTTCTTATTTAAAAAAAATTTCAGATTGATATAAGGGTACATATGATTAGGTTACATTGTTGTATTTGTCAGGAAAAGTTTGAGTTGTGTTTCAGCCTTTCACCTAGTAGGTGTTTCATACACACACTCCACGATGTTTTTGTTGCCACTGCATCTTTTATCACAGTCTTTCTGTATTGACTTAACTCTCATCCTTTTCTTAGGGCACCTCTACTTCTCCATTAAGAATCAAGTCATATATCACTTCCTCCAAAAAATTTGACTTGCTTTCTACCTGCCATGCCTTAGACCATACTGGGCCCTGAAAACATATTATGCATATTTATACCACTGTACTTTTAAATAATTTGATGAGTTACATTCTCCCTCTGGTCTTTGAGTTCTTAGAGGACCAGGATGGTGTCTAATTTACCTTTGTACTCATACCATTTAACATAGCATTTAGGACAGAGTTAAGAGTAACCATATGTTTAAAAAACACACGTTTGCATGAAACATGGTAATAATTATGTATGCCATTTAATGTGCATTGGATGACAATTTGTTGAAAGTTTTATTGTATTACAGCAGCAATATCCCTATCAATTTGCTCAGTCTTCTCAGTTTGTTGCTGATATAGCATGGCTATCTGTTTACAACTTAGACAAATTACTGAGAACACTGCTTACAAGGCACACATTTTTCTTTATAGCCTTTTGTTCTTTAACCTCTGGGGATTTCTGATTATTGTATACTATCTTGTTTGGAACAAAAATCCTTGAGAATTCATCTTCTTGCAAAACAAGTTAAAAATATATGTAATATTTCAATGGCCATATTTCATTGTATAAGCAAAAGCCAATTTACCTGGCCTCCTCTCACCAATAACACTCTGTTAACTGGTCCCTTTCCACAGTACTTATACAAAAAGAACTGATGTTCATAACATGAGCCTTGCAAAACAAGTTAAAAATATATATAATATTTCATTGGCCATATTTCATTGTATAAGCAAAAGCTAATTTACCTGGCCTTATCTCACCAATAACACTCTGTTAACTGGTTTCCACAGTACTTATACAAAGAGAACTGATGTTCATAACATGAGCCTTGAGACCCTATGGCTTCATGAAGTGTCTTCTGAGTCATCAAAAGAAAATTCAAGCTTTATTTGGTCTTGATTCAATGCAGAATATTTTTTATCTTCTTATTCTTTGAAAGTGGTCTCATACAGAATGATAATTATGAAGTAGAATCTTAGATTAACCCTATCCTTTGAATATGGCAGAAAACAGATTTCTTTAAAGAGGTCTGAGACAGTAATTAGATTATTGTATAAAATTTAAATAGCAGGCCAAGTATGATTTCTGTCTTCAGAGTTAGGAATCTAAAGGGTGTTTCTTGTGTTTTAGAGAAAGTTATTTTAAGGATTAATTAAATGATATCTGAATCACACTTCTGGCCTCTCTGAGAAAGGTGTCAGATAAGTGCAATGGCACCAAGTGAAACAGGCGTCACTTTTTTCTTCCAGTCAACATTGAAAAAATCTTACAGTTTTCATCTATGTAATACAGATAATTTTCATCTTGTGGTTAAGTCTGATCATTTCTTACTTCAACTGAATATAGAATTTTGAAAAGTGTCTCACAATATATATTAAGCTCTGTGACTGGTGTTATGTTGTATCTTGGAGGGAAATGTATGCTTCTTACTCAAATGAGGACAACTCTAGATAACAGATTAAGGTGACTTTCAAGTGACTTATTATTTTCTTCTAGGCTGTATATTTATACATGATAACTATAACATTAAATATTATAATGTATTCCTGGTTTAGATGTCCAGTTTTTACCCAACCAGCTGAGCCCAAGGGATAGTATAAAGTGCGGTATACTGGCATTCCTCTTGCAGAGCAGTTTTTAGGGAATGGGGGTTATGGACTGGGTAGACACTCTACATGAGATCTACTAATGTATCCATAGTACAGGCAGAATAAGTTAAGTTTTCTGGGAAATTGGAATCAGGACCTAAAGTTCCAACTTGTCCCTTTTGGGACACTCAAACTGGGATAATTGTGCCTGGGACTAGTGTGACTTTGTTTTGGCTATGTACTCACAGCACAGGGAAAACCAGGGGGAGAGAGAGAGAGAAGAGAGAAGAGAGAAGTGAGAGGCACAGAGAAATTAAGAGATAAGAAACCATTTCATTTTACCCCAAAGGAAGAGATAGAAAGAGTAGCTGTCTTTGTTCTGACAAGCTCCTGGTTCCAGATCCTTGTGAAACTTACCTATGCTCCCTAACCTAGGTTCTGTGCTATATTCCTATGTTCTTCTATTACATTTTGCCAACTTTTTTTTGTTTGTCTTGGATAGTTTAATTGACATTTTTTCACCTTGCATTTACTCCCAGATAAACTCTAAATAAGAGAGCCACTTGATTTTCATCTTAGTTTACAGTGAAAAAACAAATGCAAAATCAGAGTGAACATTGGAACAGTGGATGGTCAATTTATATTGAAAAATTTGCTTAATGTTTACTTCATAATGTTAGAATGATATAAATAATTGACCTTTATGCTTGACCATTTTGTACAACCTATTAAAATAGATGTTTAGTTTCCTTTTTTATTATCACATTGTTGAGAATTATGTTAATTTTTCCACATTTCTTGAGATCAGTTCATCGTCAATCTCAATACTGTAGGACAGTATATATTATGCATACACACAAACACTCACACAGTTACCCCATTTACATCCTTAGTGAATATATTTAAAGGTCATATTGCCTATATGATTTTATCACACTATTGCTAGAGACTGCTGATCTTTAATTAAAAGGTCAGAGCTCTCATCTTCCCTCTGTGACTTATGATTATTTTCATTACCAATGAGCTAAAATTGTATTATTTAATAAAGCTGGACTCAAGTAATTATTTAACTCATAGAGCGATAGAGGGATTTATTAATTGAGAAGGTTAAATGGAACCGTAAATTTTCTATGAGTACTGGCAATTAAGTTCACAAACTCATCTTAAAAATTGTTTTATATACTTTATAGCTGAATATTGCTGTGGTCACCTTCAAAGTATTCCCCTTGGGAAGCTATGCACTGATGCCAGTGCCTACTCCACACTTAAAAGCTGTTCTGGAACTCTTTTTCTGGAATGACCATTAGAGCTGTCATTGTTGGAGGTCTGACAATTAAGTTCATGAACTTGCCACCATCTGCTTACATTGAGAGCATCATGCGATCAACTTGGTAAGGTTTCATAACCTTTGTACATCAGTGTCTCATAGCTATGTTCATTTAGATTTGTAGCAATGTCTTTCTGAGTGGCTTTCATTATTGTTATTATGTGTTTTTGTGTGCCATATGATGATAGCTCTGGTAGTCAGTCCAGAAAAAATGTTTGAAAATTGCTTTGAGGGGTTGAGTAGGCACTGGCATCAGTGTATAGCTTCTCAAGGGCAGTGCTTCACAGTTACCATAGAGATATACCATACATTCTACCACAGTTACCATAGGAGCTATGTAGTACTTTTCCTAGGATGAGTTCATTAATCTAATTGTTAGGCTTCATATTTTGTTCAAATATACCTTCCATTAAGTAGTATTGTTAAAAGTCTCCAGGAAATACTTCGAGCAGCACCTTTTCTCTCTACCCTTTGGATCTTTTGAAAGCCATATCATCTTAAATGGTTTGTTCCACAAAACCAAAGCTGAAGCCACATTTGGCTTTATTGTATAACTCATTCCATAGGAACATTTCCCTTCCCAGCCCCATCCCCCAAATCTAATGCTTTCAGCTTCTCCTGGCTACTGCATATGCTTTCTTTACTAAGCTTTCTTTACTAAGCTTTCCCCTCCTCTCATGCTATCAAAGTACTGTTCTCTTCATTGTGCTTGTGTGATAAATCAGTTCTCATTGTAGTGTCCACAACTGCAGATAACTTGGTAGG
Organism: Galago senegalensis; assembly: GCA_963575145.1. Lineage (NCBI taxonomy): Eukaryota > Metazoa > Chordata > Mammalia > Primates > Galagidae > Galago > Galago senegalensis. The sequence goes on along the minus strand of CAUYTI010044210.1, from coordinate 11,273 downwards.
TTCTTTATTTTGGTATAATTGAAATTGAAGTTGGAGTTGGAATTTCTGTCTCACTCTTACATAATAACCCATAGAAATAAGTTTGTATTAAGCCATCCATGGTCTTATTTAGTTCCCCTCTCTATTTGGTTCACCCTGGAAGTGGATATTTTGTAGAGTAAAGAAGCATTTGTTGAGTGCATTCTATGTGCCAAGCACTGTGCCTTCTTTCTCTCCTCCTTTTTTCCCTCCCTCCTTCCATCCCTTTTTCCCTTCCTTCTTTCTTTTCTTCACTCCTTCCCTCCTTTTTTCCTTCTCCCTCCCTATCATTTATCTACCTGTACTATGTGCATCACTTACTACTTCAAGATAAAGTTACATGCAGTTTACATAAATCACTTTCTATTACCATCCTCGTTTTGCACATGAAGGAATGGGTTAAGAGGTGTACAGCAGCAGCTCAAGACCACACAGCTAGTAAATGGGGAAGACAGAATTTCTTCCAGAATCCATCACTCACAAATTCCCATACTATTATGATTAGTCTAACTGATATTAAAATATGATCAAAACTTTCCACCTCCGTGATTCAACCAAAGGCTCTTGAATTGTCAGTCTGAATTGTAATTTTAAAAAGCCACTAACATAATAGTGCCACAGACAAAGACCTTGGTTCACTAAGCCTAATGTTTTGAGGGAGTGACAGTTGTTAGAGCTAAGGAACCCAGATGATGTTGGGCTGGAGTCTGCCAATGTGCTAACTAGCATGTGAATCTGGAGGGTGCTTCTCTATGTTCCCTTCCTCTGTCACAAACTTTACTTTTGTTTTAAATCACTGGGTTTCTGGATTTCACTGTCTCATTAACTGTGTGGCCCAGGTCCCTGATGCAGTGCTGTGATTGGAGAGGCATTACAATCTGTCCCTGGGCATGAGAAGGGACTGGAATTATAATGTAGGAAATGAGACACTGCTTTTAATTAGCTGCAGCTGATTTTCTGTAACTACAATGCAGTTCTGAAGTGCTGCAGCTCGGATTATTTGAAGAGCAGGCTGCATTGACTGAGAGCTCCCATCTCCTGATGGGATCCTATCTACTTTGAGCTAAAGAAGCTGATGTGATTAAGTGTGGGGTTTTTGATTAGGTGGACGTTGACAAGGCTTATTTGATTGTGTCAGGCTGGGGTTTCTTGAGGAATTGCCTCTGTCTTAAAATTGAACCACAACTTGACATGTCTGGGAACTTGGGATTTCCAGGCTGTGAGGCTGAAGGAATTAATTTTAATTGGCTAAAAGTAAAGACTGAGGAATTCAGAACATCACACAAGCCCCTATTATCTCACCTAACCATTTGTTTCCCTATCGTGGTTTGTAATTTAAATGACACACAGGCTCTGGAGATCATTTTATAATTTTTTATAAAGGGTCTAAGAAGTACAAATATACCCAGCCAGAAGTGTTTCTTGGTCTCACATTGCAGGACTCATAACTGGGCCATGTTTCATTTAAGTATCATTAATAGAGATTATAGCCAAGTCATCTGCAACTTCAGCAATGGAACTAGTAAGAGACATTAAGGATGGGCTTCACGTTAATGTCACATGCAACTAATTATTCGTGTTACTAAATACTGTGACATTATTATGTTCCTTCTGGATAGTGAAAAATCAATGGGGCTTGACATAGAGATCAAGATTAGTAGTTCCTTTACTACTGCAAGGCTGCATATTAATAGCAATTTGGAGGAATTTCTAGGCCACCTCCCCTATGAAACTCATGAAAGAGTCTTAATATTGTGGGGGATGCAGCTTCTCTATGTAGATACTTCTTGTGTTTAGGAGTTTCTGACCATTTAGCCCTCTATAAGAAATAGTAAATGCTGCATCAAAACATATTTTAAAACATTACATTGTATACCTTGAATATATACAGTTGTTATTTGTCAGTTATGCTTAGCAGGGGGAAAAAGTTTGTCTGAACAATCCAGCTCAGTGTGTAACCTTTAACAGGGCCATTTAAATAGTTTGGGAAAGACTGGTACTTTCTGAGTTAAGAGAAGTTGATATAATGTTATAGGCACTTCTATTGAAGTTATTTTTTTATTTCAAAATATTATAGGGGTACAAATATTTTGGTTATGATAATTGCTTTTGTAGAATTTGAGTCAAATATGTAAGTGTGCCTGCCTCCTAGATAGTGTGCATTGTACCCATTCAGTGTGAGTTACCCCTTACCTCCTCCCCCTTCCCACCTGCCTGCTTTCTGTTGACTTTTACTACCAAATGTGCATATGGGTTTTGATTGACTAGTTTCAATGAGTCATTAATGCCTACCTCAAAGCTCTTAAATGGACCCAGTTTTTTATAGAGCTAATTCTACACTGTCCACAATGACTTTCCATGTTTATAATGACACTTACCCTTGAACTTGGTTTTTAAAAAGAACATGACTATTGAATAAGAGCTACTTTTGAGGAGGAGCAGGTGTGATACTTGAACTTAATTCCCTGGACAATTCTGTGGTAATTGTGTGCCAGAGCTATGTGCTTGCTACTCCTCTACTACTAGATTATGAAAGCAAACATCTTAAGTAACACAAAAGATTCAATAACTCATCTATCCTAGGATTCCACCAGTAATATAAGCAAAAGGGAAGATTATGAGGATACATAGTTACTAATGTGATGCCCTCTTAGTATTTCTAGCTTCCTGAAAGTTGGGAGAAACAGAAAGCCTGACATACACACTATTCCATGCTTCCTTGGCTACAGAATCTTCCTTATGAATTAAAATTAAGAAAGATTAGTTTTCTGCTGTAGAGCATGTGGAAGATGACTGCTCCCACGATGAATGTAGAGAGGGTACTACAGGCCTGTGATTCATTGCTCTGTCAGCAGTGTGAGATACTCTGTATGAAAATGCCATATAAATGCAAATACAAATACAAACATCACCTTCTCCTGTTGGCTAGTGATAAGGTGCTCATCCAGATGAGACATTAAGATTTAAAGGCAGAAAAGTAATAGCTGGGAGGGAAAAAAGTACAATTACTTCTCAAACAAAGTTTCCTTTTTAAGAAAGTAATTAAAGTACTTGCTGTACTCCTTCCCTTACAAATGACAGTTAATCACATAGCCTAAATGGGTAGGCTATAGTCAGAAATGAGGCATTTGTGGATTAATTCAATTAAGAAGAACAGAAATTTGGAAATAGGATTGGGAGATAAGTGATTTAATGTGCAAAGGTGTGTGTCTTCCCCAGAGGTGAGTAGTTCACAATCAAGTTGCTTCTGACATGTGCTCTAGGCATTAATTTAATGATAAATTTGGATCTTGACTTTACATAATCTTTTACATTCTGCAAGTGCTTTAGATGGAAAGAAAAAAAAAGCAACAAAGCAGCCTGGTGAAAGTTTAGCCATAGGCTTGCCACTTCTTTACTAAGGAGAAGAGGAGAGTGCAGAAAATCATTTTCTCAGTTGTGCTTCCTGATTGTGTTGCAGGCTGTTAGCTTACTATTGATTTAAGAAGAAATTCCTTAAAATGAATATGAAAAGAGAATGAATAATGGAGTTATAGCATTTTAAAGCTGGAATGAACTTTAGAGGATTTTGTTTCAGAACTAAAAAATTTAGCCAGACTCTCAGTAGTGAAGCTTTTCTATCCAATCAGTATTCTTATATAAGAACATGAAGAGTCCCACTTGGGCTTCTTCCAATTTAGAATTATAAAAACTGGGACCTACGACCAAAGGATTTCTTGCAAGTAGATCTTCTTGTCCTTCCTGACATCAACCTTAAAGCTTAGGGACCTCCTAAACAATCCACTTTTCTCTTCATTACCCCTCTTGAGAGGTGACACTAACTGAATTATTGAAACTCTTTTTAAACCAGTTTGTATTATCCACCTGTCTCCTATATGGGAATACTATGTCCATTCCAACTTCAGTTTATTGGTCTCCAAGCTGTCTTCCTTGAATTTCAAGTTTGGAATGTGGCCAGGAAGCTTAGTTTTAAATTTCTGAGAATATGTGTATATATCCTTTTTAACTCGTGAGCAAGAAAGCTATTTCAGGGGCTGTCACTTCCCTCTGCTTAATACTTACATCGAATGGCTTCTGATCATCTATTGTATCTAAGCAGCATTGATCAACTTGTAATTCAGGGCCTTATATTAATTATTGATCATCTATATCAGAGATAAGCAAACTATGGACATGGGTTGGTCGTTTTATTTTGTAAATAAAGGTTTGTTGGAACACAGCATACTCATTTGTTTATATATCATCCACATTTGATTTTACACTGCACAAGTATACTTGAGTAGTTACAATAAATATTGTGGTCCACAATGCCAAAAATATTAGATATCTGGCACTTTATAGAAAAAGGTTGATGAAACCTGATTTTTTTTTCATGGTTTAGAGTTTTCATTATAGAGATTGTTCACTTCTTTGGTTGAGGTTATTCCTAGGTATTTTATTTTATTTGTAATAATAATAAATAGGATTAATTTCTGTTTTTATTCTAGATTGCTCACTGTTGAAATATAAAAATGCTATTTATTTTTATATTTGATTTTTGTATTCTATAACTTTACTGAGCATATTTATTAGTTCTAGTAGCTTTTTTGTGTGATTTAGGTTTTTCTAAATATAAGACCATATTATTTGTAAACAAAGATAATTTTACTTTTTCCTTTCCTATTTAAATGCCCTTTCTTACTTTCATCTAAATGCTCTTATTAGGACTTTCAGTACTATGTTGAATAAAAGTGGGTATCCTTGTCTTGTTCCACATTTTAGAGAGAAAGCTTTTAGTTTCTCTCTGTTCAATATGACATTGCCTGTGGGTTTGTTGTATACAGCTTTGCCATGTTAAGGTATGTTCCTTCTATACCCAGGTTTTTGTTTTGTTTTGTTTTGTTTTGTTTTTTTGCAGTGTTTGGCCAGGGCTGGGTTTGAACTCGCCACCTCCAGCATATGGGGCCGGCACCCTACTCCTTTGAGCCATAGGCACTGACCCAGGTTTGTTTGTTTGTTTGTTTTAGGGTTTTTATCATGAGGTTTATAACATTTGATGCTGAATTTTATCAAAAACTTTCTCTTAATTTATCGAAATGATCATATGATTTTTGCTTTCATTCTGTTCATATGATGTATCATGCTTATTGATTTGAGTATGTTGAATCATTCTTGTACCCCTGTGGTAAATCACACTTGATCATGATGAATGTTCCCATTTAATGCATTGTTGAATTTGCTTTGCTAGTATTTTCTTGAATATTTTTGTATCGATTTTCAGAGGTGTTTGTTGACCAGGGCCAGTAGTTTTCTTGATTTGATGTATCTTTTTTCTGGTTTTGGTATCAGGGTAATACTGACCTTATAGAATGAGTTTAGCTTTAACCTCTCCTCCTCTAGTTTTTGGAGTAGTTTAAGTAGGTTATCACTGGCTTTTAATTAGAGATGTATAACACAACTATCGGAGGAGCTTTTCTAGAATACAGACTTTTAGGCACAACCTTGGTCCTAAGAACATTTTTGGATGGTTCTTGTTCCTGGACTTATGAAAAAATTCAATCCAGGTGACACAAATATACCTTGGATAGAAAGCACTGTTCTCTATGTACATTTTGACTTACAAGAATAGCTTATAGGGCTTGGCACCCATGGCTCAGTAAGTAGGATGCCAGCCACATACACTGAAGCTGGTGGGTTGGAGCCTGGCCTGGGCCTGCTAAACAATGACACCTGCAATCAAAATATAGCCAGGCATTGTGACAGGTGCCTGCAGTCCCAGCTACTGGGGAGGCTGAGGCAAAAGAATCACTTAAGCCCAAGGGTTGGAGGTGGTTGCTGCGAGCTGTGAAGTCATGGCACTCTGCCAAGGGCAACATAGTGAGACTCTGTCTCAAATAAATAAATAAAAAGAATAGCTTATGGGTACAATTTTAGTAGCATTAAAAATAGGAACACACATTTCTATAATTGCCAAATTGCTGACATAGGATCTCTAGATCTCCAAAATCACACCTAAGTTGTGGTTAAGAGTTCCTACAGTTTGTTATACATAGTCTTGAATAAGTTTACCATTGCCAATTACCACCTGCCGTCAATTATCACTAAATACATATTGTGTATCTTCATGCCCATCAAGTACCATCTGTCCCATTGGGCACCTGCCAGATATGGCCTTGTCTGCCAGGTATCACATATCTTCTCTGAAAAGTGATGAACCAGAGCCCTCAAAATGTCAAAGCTGCATGGCCCCTGGCTCCAACTAGGCCTGTGAGCAGAGAAGTGGACAACAGTGTAGACTGAGTCTGGTGGGCAAGAGTGTGGATCTCTGGCTCTAATGGTGTTGTTGGAGACCCTTAAATCCCTCTCTGTTGGGCAGAGTTTGCACTGCCTGAGACAATTCAATTGGAACCCATGTCTGGGGCTGTCCACTCAGGGACATTCCAAGGTTCAAAGTTCTGTAGCAGAAAAGAACTGAAGGGTGGGGGCTGGGCACTGGGCACTGCAAGCTGTTTATATCTCTTCACAGAGATTTAAACATAATACTGTGGTTTCTTAGGATAGGGTAGAGGTTGGCTGATATCAAAAAAGAGCTAGTTTGTACTATCTCACCAAGTAGGTCCTCAGAGTCTCCAGCCAGAACTCTGAAAGGGGACTTTGTAAGGTTATAGGAGATAAGCAACAATTTACAAAACCTACCACTTTAGTAAGGGGCTATCTCTACTACCTGGGAAACCCAATTCAATCTCACCCTACAAGTTCTAATAACCAAATGGTATAAAATAAACATGATGTGGACCTGACAGAAGAAATATGGCAACATGAATAACCAGAGTAGATCATCCCCCCAAGAAATGACAAAGGAGATACAACTTAAGAAGCCATGCATAGACAAATAGCAGCAATATCAGAAATTTAATTCAGAAAATGGATTGCAAACAAGATAAATAGAATGAAAGAAAAGATAGAAATTGAATTCCAAAGAGTAGATGTAAAGTTGTCACAAGAAATTAATGAATTAAAAGTCCAAGTCACCAAAGATATGGACATAATAAAAAAAAGAGATAGCAGGGCTCAAGGAAACAAAAAAGTTAGTTGAGGATCTCCAAAATACAGTAGAATCTGTTAGTAATTGAGCTGACCAGGCAGAAGAAAGGATCACTGAAACTGAAGACAAAGCTTTTGAACATTTCCAAATACTCAAAGAGACAGACAAACAGAGAGCCAAAACTGATCATTTTCTGAGAGAGTTGTGGGATCACTCCAAAAGATCAAACATTCCTCTTATCGGAATTCCTGAAGGAGAAGAGGATGGTCCTAAAGGTACAGATGCTCTCCTCCAAGAGATTTTGGAGGAGAATTTCCCAAGCATTGTAAGAGATAGAGAACTTCAGATAGCAAACAGTTTCAGAACCCCAGCAAGACTCAATCCAAATAAAGCATCTCCTAGACACATTGTGATTAACTTTACCAAAGTTAAGATAAAGGAGAAAATTCTACAAGCAGCCAGATGTAAGAAAACCACCAGATACAAAGGGAGAAGTATCAGAATGACTGCAGATCTCTCAGCTGAAATGTTTTAAGTCAGAAGAATATGGTCATTGACCTTCAATCTCCTAAAAAAAAAAAAAAAAAAAAAAAACTTCCAGCCCAGGATCCTGTATCCAGCTAAACCAAGTTTCAATCTTTAATGACCTGGACATGTTGAAGAAATTTGCCATAACTAAACCAGATCTCCAGGGTATACTCAGACTCATCCTCCACTATGACCAGCACAATGCTCTATCTCCAAAGTAATCTTGCCCATAAATTTTTGAACAAAACCCCACTTCCACTGTGGTGAAAGGATTAAAAATGTTCACTGGACATCTGAAAATCATGATACCCAAAACACAACCAGGCTTATCAATTCTCTCAATTAATGTGAATGATTTAAATTTTCCTCTAAAGAGACAGAAGCTTGGCTTGGCGCCTATAGCTCAACTGGCTAAGGCGCCAGCCACATACACCTAAGGTGGCGGGTTCGAATCCCCAGCCCAGACCCGCCAAACAACGACAGCTGCAACCAAAATAGCCGGGCGTTGTGGCGGGCACCTGTGGTCCCAGCTACTTGGGAGGCAGAGGCAAGAGACTCGCTTGAGCCCAGGAGTTGGAGGTTGCTGTGAGCTGTAATGCCACAGCACTCTATCCAGGGGGACGGTTTGAGGCTCTGTCTCCAAAAAAAAAAAAAAAAAAAAAAAAAAATTTAAACAAAAAAAAAAAATCCACAATGAACAAAATATCAAACTTTTAATTACAGACAGTATAAGGTGGGATTGGGCCAAGTGAGATGTCTTACTTACTCCAGGGAGCTCATGCAGGCCAGTGACTCAACATCCTTCTGGGATTGCTATAGGATGGGTGAGACAGGGACACTACACGGTGGTCCAAGGAGGAAGGAGGTGCAAATGTCTGGCCCAACAGAGGCAGTGGGCTGGATAAGACATACCTGGCCTGTTGTGAGTCTTGCCCACGAGCAACTGGAAGGACTAGTGAGACAAGGGATAGAAACCCGGCACTTGCTGGTGCTAAGGGCTTGGTTAGGAGATGGGTGAAGACTGCAGAGGGGCCCTATGGGTGAAGGGGCATTTATCTGGCCCAAGGGCAGGACCATCTTGAACTAGCTAGCCATCTGAGCAGGAAGGGGAAGGTACAGTAGGTGAAAGGGCTGAGGGAGAAGGCCATGCAGGTAGTCTCTATGTTCCCAGCTGTGGTGACCAGATGATGGGGCCTTGAGATCTACCCTGGCCAGACAGTGTCATGAGGCAGCACTCCAAAACCCAGAGGTGGGAAGATTGGAGTTACACAGAAAGGCTCATTGTGGCCTCTGCTTCCAAAACCCAGAGGTGGGAGGATTGGAGCCACACAGAAAGAGCTCATCGTGGCCTCTGCCCCAGGCCCTTCCTTAACTGAGGACTGGAACTGTGCAGCAATCCTGGGTCTGCTCTGGACAGCAGATCACAGCTGTCCTCCCTCATAGGGCAGGCTAGCCATCCCCTTCCCACATGGTCTTCCCCCTGCTATCTGTTCTGGTTCCTGCCAGCCCAGGAGGGACAGGGAGCTGTTGAGTAGGGGTGGGGGAAAGGAAGAGTCTCTGGATGGAGAATAAAGGAGATGAGAGCTCAGTGACTCTCTTGGCTATATTTTGCCTTCTGAGGCCTCAACGCTGCTGGCCCAGGGCACTCTGGAGGCAGATAACAGAAGAGCCTAGACGTGCAGCAGGAGGGCTGAGGTTAGCTAGGGGTTGGGGAGCTGAACTCCTGGATGAGAGCCCAGGTGTGAGGTGGCAAACTGCTGCACAGCCAGGGCCTGGCCTGGGTGGGGAGAGAACATAGCTGCTGCTTCAGCATTCTGATCCCCTTTCCCCTTTCTTCCTCTTTCCAGATGTTCGCACCTGCCTCAGGAAGGGGAAGACCTTTCAAGAAAGCTTCTCTATTGGCGGCCTTCATTTTAGTCCTCAGCCAGGAAAGGCTGAAGAGGGGAGAAGGAAGAGGTATAAAGTTTTTCACTGTAACCAAAACAAAGACTGCAGGGGAGCAGAGAAAAATGGTGAGGAGAGTGGGAAGCATGTGTGTGTCTGTGTGTGCATGTGTGTGCATTGTGAATTCTGTCATGCAAACCAACCAGGTTCAAGTGTAGGCCCTGCTATTTCTTTCTTTTTTTCTTTTTCTTTTTTTTTTGTTTAGCAGTTCCGGGCCGGGTTTGAACCCTTCTGCCCCAGTGCACGGGGTCGGCACTCTAACCGTTGAGCTTCAGGCACTCAGCCAGCCCTGCTCTTTCTTTTTTCTCTTTTTCCCATTCAGATTTCCTTTATTATTTCTTTATAGCATAACTGTGTACATTAATGCAATCATGGGGTACAGTGTGCTGTTTTCACATACATTTTGAAATACTCTCATCAAACTGGTTAACATAGCCTTCATGTCATTTTCTTAGTTATTGAGTCAAGACATTCATACTTTGCTTTTAGAAAGATTCACTTGTACCCTTGTAAGATAAACCATAGAGGTGACCCTACCCATCACCCTCCCTCCCCCCATTCACCCCCCCTTACCTCTCCTCTCCCACCCCACTTCCCACATTCTAAGGCTATGACATTCCTATGAAAGCTATGAATTAGTTTCAAAATCGGGCCGTGTACATTGGATACTTTTTCTTCCATTCTTGAGATACTTTGCTAAGAAGAACATTTTCCAATTCCACCCAGCCCTGCTATGTCTTAGCTGTATCTCTTTTTTTTTTTTTTTGAAACAGCCTCAAGCTGTCCCCCTGGATAGAGTGCTGTGGCATCACAGCTCACAGCAACCTCCAACTCCTGGGCTCAAGTGAGTCTCCTGCTTCTGCCTCCCAAGTAGCTGGGACTACAGGTGCCCACCACAATGCCTGGCTATTTTTTGGTTGCAGCCATCATTGTTGTTTGGTGGGCCCAGGCTGGATTTGAACCCGCCACCTTAGGTGTATGTAGCTGGTGCCTTAGCCGCTTGAGCCACAGGCGCCGAGCCTTAGCTGTATCTCTTAACCTTCCTCATCCTGAGGTTAATAGGACTACTTACCTTGTAGATTTGACATGTATAATGACATATGTCCACTCTCGTGATGTGGTACAGAATAGTTTCACTGGCCTAAAAATCTCCTGTTCTCTGCCTGTTTATTTCCCTTCCCTTGTTCTGAAACTCTGGCAACCAATGATCTTTTTACTGTCTCCATATATTTGATATTTTTGATGCTATTGTAAAAGGTATTTAAAAAATTTAAAGGATGTGGAACGCATTTTCCTTAGCGAAGCATCACAGGAACGGAGAAGGATGAATCCTATGTATTCAACTTTGATATGAGGACAATAAAGGACAATTAATGACATGGTGGGGCTTGGGGGAAAGGGAAAGCAGACAGAGAAGGAGGGAGGGGGTGAGGGTAAGGACAAGAAAAAAAATAGTGACTAATTCTCACACAAATTGGATTCAATTTTGACTAAAGTACATTACTTAAACATTAATTTTTACTTCAACTTGTTAATATGTTGTTTAGGATATAGTATATTGCATCTTCCTTTAAAAGTGAATTATGTAATTTCCTCTTTATAATAATACATTTTTTCTTTCTTTTTTTTTTTTTTTTTTGAGACAGAGCCTCAAGCTGTCCCCCTGGGTAGAGTGCCGTGGCATTACAGCTCACAGCAACCTCCAACTCCTGGGCTCTAGCGAGTCTCCTGCCTCAGCCTCCCAAGTAGCTGGGACCAC
>CAUYTI010044209.1:0-43792 GCA_963575145.1 Galago senegalensis | reverse complement strand
CACAAACACACACATTATCCTAGGCCTATACAGGCTCCGGACCATCCACATCCCTGTTTTGCACATCTACATCTTGCCCCAGAGGGAAATCGTCAGGGGCAGGAACATGAATGAAGCCTTCCTCTCCTTTGATAACTGTACTTTCTTCTGGAAAACTTCTCAAAGGACCTGCCAGAGGCTGTTTTACTGTTAACTGTTTTTTTTAAAGTAGAATGAGTACACAATAAATTAATTTTTTATTTTTTATTTATTTATTTATTTATTTTTTTGAGACAGAGCCTCAAGCTGTCTCCCTGGGTAGAGTGCCGTGGCATTAACAGCTCACAGCAACCTCCAACTCCTGGGCTCTAGCGAGTCTCCTGCCTCCGCCTCCCAAGTAGCTGGGACCACAGGTGCCCACCACAACGCCTGGCTATTTTTTGGTTGCAGCCGTCATTGTTGTTTGGCGGGTCCGGGCTGGGGATTCGAACCTGCCACCTTAGGTGTATGTGGCTGGCGCCTTAGCCGGTTGACCTATAGGCGCCAAGCCAGCATTTTCTTTTGGAGAATGCTTCTTATAATGAATTGCGTTTCTCTAGTAGACAAAGAACTCTTCATATTTTGTTTCCTCCACTTGTGTTTTATCAGTTAAAATTTTCAAGGAAATTGCTCTTTGCATTTCTGTTAAATTAATTGGCCTAACTTTTTGTTCCATTATTATCCTATTCCAAATTTTTGTTTGGAAATAATATGTACATATATTGGACATAAATGAAAGTTGTAAAAATAAGAATACCTATATATCCTTTACCCAGATTCCTGAAATTTTAACATTTTTAATACATTCAGTTTGCTTTTCTCTGCCTTTTAAATACATGTCTATGTATCATGTAATATAAATAATATACAATAGAATATCATATAGAGATAGTCTTCTGAACTCAGTACTGTCTTAAGTTATCGATATAATAGCCCTTTGTCTCTAAGAATATATTAGAGACATTTTAGTTCCTAAAAATGAAGATGTTCTCTTTAACAACTACTGTATAATGTAAAAAGAAAGCAAAACAGAAAATTAACATTGTTATGCTTCTTGTATCAAAAATACTCATTCACATTTTACCAGTTGCTTCACTATCCCTTATAGCAAAAGAAAACAAAAACCCTAGTCCAAGTTTCAACTCAAACTCACATATTTACCTACAAGTCTCTCTAGTTTCCTTTAATTTAGAAAAAAAGTTATTACATACTGACTTTTCATCAGTGACAGACCACGTATATGACATGGTCCCATAAGACTATATACCATGTTTTTACTGTACCTTTTCTATGTTTGGTAGACAAATGTTTGCCATTGTATAATTGCCGGCAGTATTCTGTAATGTGTGACGTGTTGTGCAGGTTTATAGCTCAAGAGCAGTAGGCCAGGTACCATTATAGCCTAGGTGCATAGTAGGCTGCACTGCCCAGGTTTGTGTAAGTATACCCTGTGATGGTGAAATGACAAAATTGCTTAAGGACACATTTCTTAGAACATATCTCCATTGCTAAGGGAAGCGTGATGATAGTTCCCTAGTCTTTATTATCTTTCATGACCTTGAAAATATTGTAAACTCTTCCTCGTTTTTCAGAATGTCTCTCAATTTATATCTTTTCAAAATATTTTTCTCATTTTATACTGTTTTCTTTTTTTTCTTACTAGATTTGGGTCATGGATTTGGGGGGGAGGAATATTATAGAAATGATGTGTCCTTTTGAATAAAATCAGTACGCACATGACTGTCCATTGGACATATTCATTGTGTTGTTGATTTTGATCACTTGGTTTTCTTGGTGTCTGTAATTTTCCTTAAATATAAAGTTATGATTTTTCCCTTTGTAATAATAAACATTAATAACATTAAATATTAAATTGTCATTCTTACCCATTAAACAGTGATCTATGATATTTTAGAATATTAGGGGGTATGTATGATTTGTTTACATACTTTGTTTTGTACAAATTGAGGCAAAGTTATACGTGGGCACTTCACCCAAATACCATGCACTGTGCCTAATAAATGTGACTGAATTTGCCCATCCCCTCCTGCTCACATTCACCAGCTTGATTTTCATTGAGATTTCCACATGTACTCTCTCTACTCCATTGTGATGCATGTCATTAGTCCTGTTTGTTGCCATGTCCTCTCAAAAGACTATCACACGTTTTCTGGCCAAGAAACAAACAATCGTTCCATTCCCCAGTGGATTCGAATGAAAACTGGTAATAAAATCAGGTACAACTTGAAGAGGAGACTTTGGAGAAGAACCAAGCTCAGTCTATAAGGAACTGCACATTAGATGGCACATACTCATGCTGTATCACGGTCATTATCGTCTCACCATATCAAGCTGAAAATGTCATCAGTTGGAAAGTTGGCCATACTTCCTTGGGAAAATGAGTTTTCTCTTGGTTTATATGCTCTTCACTAATAAGCTGGTGCAGTAATGAGTATGTGAGAACTTTCATTTGAAAAATAAGTATTTCCTTTATGTACACTTAAATGTTGATTGATTAATTCCAATTTGGTATTGAATACATGTGTTTGTTTCTCACGTCTTATGATGTTTCACATAGAAGAATGGTTTCTAGTTATATCCAAGTGGCCACAATGGTTATTAGATTGCCATTTAAAAAAATAGCTGAATAGTACTCCATTGTATGCATATACCACATTTTGTTGATCCACTCATGTATTGGCAGGTACCTGGGTTGTTTCCATGTCTTTTCTTTGTGATTGTGAATTGTGTTGCTATTAACATCTGAGTGCAGGTCTCCTTTTAATAAAACAACCTTTTCATTTGGATATATAACTCCCAGTGGGATTGCTGTATCAAATGGTGAATGTACCTTTAGTTCTTTGAGGTATCTCCATACAACTTTCCATAGAAGTGGTACTAATTTTCACTCCCACCAACAGTGTACAGATGTTCCTTTCTCTCTGCATCCACACCAGCATGTGTTTTGAGACTTTTTGGTAAAAGCCATTTTCTTTGGAGTTAGGTGATTATCTCATTGTGGTTTTGATTTGCATTTCCCTAATGGTTAGAAATGTTGAGCATTTTTTTTTCATGTGTTTGGCCATTAGATCTTCCTTTGAAAAGTTTCTGTTCATGTCTTTTGCCCACTCTTTCATGAATTTTTTTTTCTTGCCTATTTGCTTGAGTTCTTCATAGATTCTGGTTATCAGCTCTTTACCAGATACACAGCATGCAAATATTTTCTCCAATGCTGTGGGCTATTTACTCTATTGATTATGTCCTTGATTTGGCAGAAATGTTAAGTTGGTCAGGTTCTATTTGTTTATTTTTATTGTTGCTGTGATTGCTTTTGAGGTTGTCCTCATAAAATCTTTCCAGAGTCCACTATCTGTAAGAGTTTTCCAACATTTTCTTCTAGAATTCTTATAGTTTCATGCCCTGGGTTTAAGTCTTTTATCCATCATGAATGAATTTTTGTGAGTGGTGAGGGGTGTGGATTCTGTTTCAGTCTTTTACATGTGGCTATCCAGTTTTTACTAGCACCGTTTATTGAGTAGGGATTCTTTTCCCCAGTGTTTGTTTTTCATAGCATTTTGGGAGAATTCTTTCCTTCTCAATGTTGAGGAATAATCTCTTCAGTATAGGTAGAAGCTGCTCTTTGTAGGCTTGGTAAAATTCAAGTATGAAACTATCTGGTCTGGATTTTTTGTTAGAAGATGTTTTAATTGGGCTTCAAAAGGTGTTTGAAATTCATCGGTTGGAGTTGTATTAATGTCTTCCTGATGGGGCCTAGGGAGGTTGTGTATATCCAAACATTTGTCTATTTCCTTCATGTTTTAAAGTTTGTGAGCATAAAGGTTTTTATAATGTTCAGAGATAAAATTTTGTATATCCATGATATCAGTTGTAATTTCCTCTTTTTCATTTTTAATTGAGCTTATTAGAATGCTCTCTCTTTTGTTTCTGATTAGCTAGAGGCTCATCAGTTTTGCTTATACCATGTTTTTCCGTGTATGATGTGCACTTACGTTTTCCACCCGAACTTTCAGGTATAAAAAAAAATCCCAGTTTGTTGCTTCAGAATCCAGATCTTTACTTCCTGCTCTACTTCTGGCCAATCTGGAGGTTTCTCCCACGTTGCCTTACTGTGTCTTGGTCTCTGAAGCTTTTCTTCCTGTTGCTTCCACAACCTGATGATGCTCTCTGTGGGAGGAGATCCACAGTATCTCTTGGCAGCTCTGTTGCCACGCACTTCAGCATTTTTAATAACTGTTACCTTAAACCATCTTGAAATTTTCTAATTTTTGAAAAAATATCAGATTGCTAGATTCTGCCTAAAGTATAAGAAAAATATCTCTTTGTTGGCTAAAAATGCTTTCATTACAAGTTTAAGTTCAACAGACCCAATTACCATCTATATTTCAGGGTATTTTGCATACAAATATCATTTTTGCTTTCTAGAGTTATGCTTTCAATGCATAAGCATAGATAAAAGAATTAAAAACACATAGATACAGAATTAGCTATTAGCTATGTATGATGCATATCCTCATTTTTCCTCAGAAATTTGGGCAAAATTGTGTGGATTATACATTCTAAAATATGTTAGGTAATTGTTTTTGCTCAAGTTTTCCCAAATTTGGTCACGGTGAATCCCTTTCAACTAGGTTCTGTATGCTTTGACATGTCCTAATCATTGTTTGAACATTTCCTTACTTCTGGCATATTCCAGATTCATGGTGTATTTTGTTTGACCTGGCCCTGGAGTTAGCCTTTTTGCCACAGAATGCTGGGTCCTTTGAAAATGGCATTTAGAAATTATCATATGAGCTATTCTCTTTGCTACTAAGTGTCATTACTTGTTAGCCTCCTAAGTGGACTGAGCTAAGAAACATGCATGTTAATGGCTCATACATAGATCTATATCTACAGCCATGAGTTCCTATTGATCCTTCCAATCCAGTCCAATCTCACAGAATTCATTTGAGCCTTTCCCCTTTCTATATTTGCAATTCGCTTCTCTGACATCAAGAAATCTGGTCCTCATTATCCAAAATGTATTTACTGATTATTTCTATCCTAGAATATACATGAAGTAATTTTAGTATTGCTAACCCATAGAACTGAAAACACACCTATTAGAGATTTTAACATATGTGTACTGCTCTTGTTTTCAACTTGATGGTATAGAGTGAAAGTAATGTATTAAAAGTTACTTAGAATGGTTCATTGTTCCTCATCTGTGTGATTGATTTTCATTTAAATTGGTTATGGGTTTTTTTATTTCATTCATTTTCCTCCTCCTTCTTAATTTTTATTTATATATTTTTAAGTATGATAAGCATTAATATGGTCCCAGAAGTCAAGTCAGGCTTTATAAAAATCTATATTCCCAAGTGTCATTCCTCTAACCTCTGCCAGACTTCTATCTTTCCCCATGTCCCTACCCTTTAACCCTATACCTACTCTGTAGGTAACAAGTCTCGGTTAATTCTGGTTTGTCTTTTTATGCTTCTTTTTGAGAAAATGAGATATAAGTTTTCCTTTTCCTTCTCACACAAAGGAGTCTACTATATCTTCTCTTTTGCAGTTTTTTTTTCATTTAACAGCATATTCTTTTTAATATCTGTAGGGTTTGTAATGAGCTTCCTCTCTTATTTCTGATGTTAATAATTGTCCTTTTTTTCATGATCATTCTTGTGAGGGATTAATCAATTTGACTAAACTTTTTTCTATTTCTGTTCTTTAGCATTTTCTTCCATATTTGCTCATACTTTTCTAGCTTCATAAGGTAGAAATACACATTAACAAATTTGAGCTTTACTCAATTTGAAATTTTTTAGTTTCTGTAGCTTCCTTGACCTATGGTATATTTATATGTATACTGCTTAATATTCAAATATATAGGTAGGCTTTTGTAGATAATTTTATTGATTTGCAGTTCCACTGTGGTCTGAAACATATTTTCTAATATAGCAATCTTTTGAAACTTTGTGAGAATATTTAAATCGTATGGTCTAGCATATGATCTCACCTTTTTATCAAACATTTCCTGTACCCTTGGAAAGAATATTCTGCAGATGCCTTTTGCATTACTTTTCACATATTATCGAGGGCAAAATGGTGAATAATGTTCAAATTATCTATGTTCTTACTGATTTTTTTTTTTTGTGTGTGTGTGTGCATGAGTGCATGCAGGCATGTGTGTGTGTGTCTGGCTGTTCTGTAAGTTGCACAAAGAGGAACGTTAAAATTGCTAAAGCATGATGTAGATTTGTCTATTTCTCCCTTTCAGTCTTTCAATTTCACTAGATGTTTTTGGAAGCTCTCTTAATAGGCACATAAATATATAATTATTACCTTCCTGGAAAAGTAGCTTTATAAAATATTACTCATTATCTCCAGTGGCACGTCTTTCCTTAAATTTAGTATTTTGGGTATTAATTTAGTCAATATAACTTTATTAGGTTATTTACATAATGTATGGGGATTTTTCTTTTGTATGCTTTTAGTTTTAGATTTCTTTTGTCTTTAAATGGTATCATTTTTAGACAACATATCAGTAGTCAACATTTTGTGAGTTCTGTGTATGTGGAATCAACCAAACATGGATAGGAAATATTTAGAAAAACCTAATAAATATATACAGTGATAAAAAATACAAATAAAAACTATTTACACAGCATTTACATTGCATTAGGTATTATAAGTAATCTAGAGGTGACTTAAAATACAGTCATGCACTGCATAATTATATTTCAGCCAACAATGGACCACGTATATGATTATGGTCTTGTAAAATTACCAAAAATACCATATTTTTATTCTACCTTTCTATGTTTAGATATGTTAGATACACAAATACTCCCTACTGTTACAATTACCTACAGTATTCAGTGTAGTGACATATACATGTTTGTAGCCTAGGAACAACAGGATACACAATCTAATCTGGGTGTAGGCTAGGTATAGTAGATCGTCCCATTTAAGTTTGTGTGAGTACACTCTATGACGTTTGCACAGCGGTGAAATTGCCCAACAAGGCATTTCTCAGAATGTATCCTGATGTGGGCCAGGTGTGGATTGGCCTGTAATCCCTGTAATCCCAGCATCACCTGTAATCCCAGCATCCTAGGAGGCCGATGCAGGTGGATTGCCTGAGCTCATGAGTTCAAGACCAGCCTGAACCAGAATGAGACCTCATCTCTAAAAATAGCTGGGTTTTGTGGGAGGTGTCTGTAGTTTGAGTGACTTGGGAGGCTGAGGCAAGAGAATCACATAAACCCAAAAGTGTGAGGTTGCTGTGAGCTGTGACACAATGGCACTCTACCAAGGATGACAAAGTAAGATATATAAATGTATCTTTATCGCTAAGTGACACATGACTACTTACAGGAGGTTATGTGTGGGTTATACACAAATATGACCCCATTTTATGTCTCAAGCACCCATTGATATCCATGAAGGGTCCTGAAACCAATCCCCTATGGATACTGAGAAATGACTATAATTAGTTCTTTCTATATTTAGTCTATTAATAATCTTTGTATTGGAGCACTCAGTCCATTTTTATTTATTGATATACTTAAGTTACCATTTCGTTATTTCTATTTTTTTTTTCAGGCTGGCTGGCTTATGGTTTCCTAATTTCTTCTTTATAGCCTTCCTTTAGGTTGATCAAGTATTTTGTTCATAGCCAATTTTATTGGCTTTTCAAACATACCTGTTTGTGTTTGATTGCTCTAGTAATTACAACATGGATTTTAACCTATCACAGTATCACAGTCTACTTAGAGTTGATATTTTATTAATCCATGCAAAACAAATATGCAGCATCACAGTTCCATTTAACTACCCATCCCTGAGGACATTCATATATTATATATGAATGTAATATATATATATATAACAAAAGCACTATATACACTGTTAAAGTGCTTAAACATCTTTTCATGTAGTTATGTCTTTTAAATAAAGACAAAAATATACTGACTCTTGTAATTTACCCACATTTTTGATTTTCTGATGTTCTGTTCTGCATTAGCTTTTGGAGTCCTGAGTGTCAACGTGTTATTTTTTCCCTTAATTTGGATACTGTGCTTTAGTATTTCTTGAAGTGTAGATTTGTCAGCAATACATCACTGAACTTTCTACTTCCCTGAAAATATCTTAATTTTGAAGGTTATTTTCACTGGACATAGGACTCTAGGAAAGATTATTTTCCTTTTACCATTTTACATGTTATTCTCCTTTGTTTTTGAGATACTGACAATCATTCATATTGTTGGTAATAGGCCACTTATCTTCCTGTGTGGCTTCTTTAAGGATTATCTGGTTATCTTTGGTTTTCAGAAATTAAACTGTGTTATTCCTTAGGATGGTTTGTCTTGTAATTATCCTGATTAAGATTTGCTGAGCTCATTGGATCTACAATTTTGTTACCTCCTTCCATAAGTTTAAGTAGTATTTGGCCATTTTTTCACCTTATGTTTTTCTACTTTGTTCTCTCTCTTCCCTGATCTAGCACTTCCAGTATACAAATACTCCCAATGTAAACTCAAGATTTTATTGTCTTCATAATAAGACCAAAGATGAGACTTAGAATTAGAACAATTGATTCTTTGTCTTCTTATCTCTAACTTAAACTTGTTGCATCTCTTAGTGGTCAGCATTCTCTTAGACCTGTATTTGGACTCAACACATTCAAGTCTTATCACATTCTATTCTCTGGCTTTAGCCTTTTTTAGAAAATCTGCTTTGTCTGCCCACCACTCTGCTTCCTGTCAGAATGCTGCTAGGCATACAGAAAATCCTTGATCTTATTATATATGTCACTTAATGATGTTGGTCCTTGCCCCATTTCTTAAGGAAGATCTGAAGGATTTTATGAATGTTTACCATGTTTGCTCAAGTTGTATAGCATGGAAGTTGTTACATATGTTTGGATCACTTGATGTTATCCCATGAGTCTGAGGCTTTGTTGGTTGATTTTCAGTTTTTATTCTGTGTTCTCTAAATTGGGTAATTTCTATTGATATTTTATTTGTCTTAGATACTAATTTCAGAAAATCTATCTTCAAATTCACTGATCCTTCTGTTGTCTCTAATCTTTTAAATCCTTTTTAAGAAAATTTTCATTTTAGGTAATTTGCTTTTTATTTATAGAATTTTCATTCTGTTCTTTGAGTTTACATTTTCCTGCCTAGTTTCCCTGCTTTATTCATTGTAACACATTTCCCTTTACATTGTAAAACAGATTAAACAAACCCTTTCAATTCTTTGTCTGCAAATTCTGACATCTTGAACATTTCAGGTTCAGTAACTATTGGCTATTTCTTCTCTAGACTATGGATTATATTTTGTTATTTCTTAGTCTACTAAGATTACTAATTCAAATAGTCTACTTATTTATAATTATATACTACATGCTCTGAATGAGATATTTTCTCAGTTCTTTCAACCTCCCTTACCCTGTGTACCTGAGAGGTTACCAAATTTGTGTTTATAGGTAAGCCAAAAATTTCTAGTACGACCAGAGTGGTATTGATATGCAGATGTAGGAACTTCCTATATTTTTCCCTTCCTAGAATTTTCCTTTTACTTTCTGGCTGTTCTGGTAGCCTTAAACTCCATCCTCTGGCTTCTATTTTTTTTTTTTTTTTTTTTTGCCTATAACTTTCTGCTTGAGTTCTGTCTATTCATTACCCCACAGATGTGAATTCCCAAAGGTGCAAAGCCTAATAATTCTTATCTGGTGAAATGCCCTTCTTTCAAGGGCCAACTTCCAACTACCTTCTACTTGTATTTCAACAAAGATTTTTTTGGGGGGCAGCACCTGTGGTTCACAGGAGTAGGGCGCCAGTCCCATATGCCAGGGGTGGCGGGTTCAAACCCAGCCCTGGCCAAAAACTGCAAAAAAAAAAAAAAAAAAAAAAAGTTATTTTTTACCCCTGGATTTGTTAGTTCTTGTTAATGTTACATATAGGAGTATAAGTCTGATTTAGTAGGACTTGGGTAAGTAGATAGTACTATGTTGTAGGATCAATGCTATTAAATAGAAATACAATGTAAACCACATACATAATTAAAAATTTTCTAGTAGCCACATTAAAAAAGTAAAAAGAAATGAGTTAAAAAATGCATTATTTTTTCCTAATACATCCAAAATATATTGTTTTAGCAAGTAATATAAAATTAAGGTATTTTCTATTTTTTTATGTTGCATCTTTGAAATATGTATGACAATGGTCAGCACAACTCAATTCAGATGCTAAATTATCAGTAGCTAAATATAAGTGTAGCACTACTAAAACCGTAAAGTTGTGTTTAATAAAAATTCAGTTTTAAAATTTAATTAAACTAAAATGAAACTAAGAATTGATTTCCTTAGTTTTAGTAGCCATGTGTCAAGTGCCTGATAGCTACATATGACTAATGGCTACCATACCAAGCAGGATAGTAAAAAATGGTTTCTATATCTTCACTAGGGGCAGTGGCCTTGATATGAACCAAAAGTACAAGAATAGTTTTATAGTAATTAGAGGCAATTTATGTTAACCACCTCTATTTGGGTAAAGGAAAGAGCAAAACTTTAAATGTCTGCAAAGACATAAAAAAAATTGTAAGTTTTTGCAAAAAGATTTTGTTAAGAGCAAAGCCAAATTGGTTTTCATAATTATATGTACAGAATTTATGTACAGAATTTATCAACAAATGACTACTTTTAATAGAACACATTGTTCATTCTTCTATGGATTTGTCCTTTGGGGATTTATATTTAATAATACTCTGGCTATAAAAGCTCATTACTTTGTAAGTGTCCTCTTTTGTTGACTAATTATAGTGATGATGTTGATTTAAAAAGTGATCTTTTGGTATTATGGTTGTAATTGCTTTGATTCCCAAGATAGAGGAATATCTGAATGGTCTTATATAAAATTCCAGCTCTTTGAAATAGTATAATTATAATAAATGATGACTGATTTGGTAGAAAATATCCATAAACTCAAAGTTCCCTTAGCATTCAAATAAGGGCCATAGTACTGTGAGAACTTGTTATAATTCTGATGCATTATCAAGTAAGCTTGTATCTGGTTAATTTTACTTGTGCTAAATTCTATCAGTGTCCAAACCTAATAAAGAATATACTGAACCTTCAAAAACCCAAATCCTAAAAATTCCAGGAATATAAAGCAGGAAACTTTGAATGTGACCACACATATATATTGCTTAAGGGACATTAGTATTTCAGAGTCACAGAACCCTTTATCATGCCCATCTTTCCTTTTCCTAGCTAATGATATATCCCACTTCACTATCTCCACCAAACAGGGTCATCTATTGACAGGAATGTCAAGTTATACTATCTAGATTGGGACCCAAGTGCCACACATGTACAGTAAATATGGCTAAATGACATGAAGATGTTGAAGAAAATGGGCAAGATAAGAACAAGGATGTTATCTCTTTTCCTGACCCGTTGATCAAAAGAGCTATTGAGTAATTAGAGAAGAAGGTTACTTTTCATCACGGGAGGCAACTCAGAAAACCTGTGGGCATGGGGGTTTTCAGAGAAGAAACATGAGGCTTGGAAGATGACTTCTTTAAGGTTACCCAAGATGTATGTAGCAGGCCTTGGATTTAAACTCAGGTTTAACACTCTGTTGAGACTATTGTCTTAGCCACCATTTATGGCACCCAATAGAGGTCATCTCTGCACTGGGGTCTCTCTCTTGGTTCTGTATGAACAAGTCCCTGCCCACAACCCAGGATGTAATTCTTTTAAATTTTAATAGCCCTAATATTCTTATTCATGGCTCTATTGCTCTAATGAAAAAGGATTATTTATATCTATTTTAAAAAGTTTATTATCTCGGTCAAATAGCAAGGTTATATGTTTTGGATTCTCTAGGATATTATCCTAGATCCCTGAGGCTTCTGTAGTTTTTAAAATTGAAGGGATGATCCAGGCCTCCAAGCAGTAAATTTTATTGCTTGTGAAATTTTACTTTCTTGAATTTAAATAATAGGATATTAATCTAGAAAGACCCTTAAAATATTTCTCCCACCCCTATTGTATTTTAGGCTTGGGTATCAATTCTAAAGATTTAGGAACTTGTTTAATATGTAGAAATCAGTAAGTGTCAGTCACTAAACACCTCTCTTGGCTCCTAGGTGTCAGTTATATCCTCTTTATCAGACATTTTACCTTTTGGAACCCTTTACTCTCTCTGAAGTGCCAACAAAATATGAGTCTAACTAGGAAAACAGGTTTGTCAGAACTTCCAGAGTGCCCAGGAGTTATAATTCTCTAATCCCAGAAGGATGCTGAAGTGTTCTGTATTTTCTTTTGGGTATTGGATGCAGGTGGGTAGAGAGTAGAGGACCACCCAACTTAATTATACCTGGAACATCTGGTACACAGAGGGAGGAGGAGTGAACCACTTACTTTGTTAGCCAGCCTTCTTCATTAAGCATCATACATACACATTGTTTAAAGGGACATTAGTATTTCAGAGCCACAGAACCCTAAATCATGCCTGTTATTCCCTAGCTAATGATATATCCCCCTTCACTAGCCCCCCCAAATAGTGTCATCTAGCATCTCCTGTCATGTGTATTTTTTCTTTGTTATTTTTAACTCTATTAAAAATTAAAATGAACTCTGTCCTACACATGAAGACTTACGTCATAAACATTAAGAAACAACAATTTGTTATTTACTAGCTATCTGTAAAAGAAAAAAATGAGACTGATGACTGGCAGAATAAGAATCAGAACTTATTTCTGTCCAAATTCTGAGCCTGTGCTCCTCACTCTCCCACATAAACTTTTGCTTGTACGTGTCCAGTGTCAGGGAACTCATTCACTACCCTCCAGTGATGCTCCCCACAGCATTCCCAAATATCTATGGGTGGTTGTTGTTATAGGAAAGCTCTTCCTTTCATTGGGCTGAAATTTGTTTCTATTTGGCTTCCACATATTAATCACACTTTATATTCTTTTTACATATGAGCATAGGTATGATTATTTTCATACATCATGATACTTAATATTATGAGAACTCACCTGGCATGTTTCTTTTCATCCTCAAGTTAGGTACCTATGCCTATTTCTTTTGAGTGGTCCCTTCTGGGATGTGATTTCTGGTTCCCTTGCCTTCTGACCTCCTCCTTTGAACTCACTTAAATTTAAATGAGTCTTAAAGTAAGGGTTTTGTTTGACTGAAATCTGAGATTGGGTGGAATGTATTATTTAGGGGAAAAATAAATTATCCAATTGAGTGGGTTTGATAATATGAAAGTTTCTGTTGCACATAGAAGTTGAGAGATGAGTGGTCTGTGCCTAGCAGCATTGCTCTATGATCCTTAAAATAAGCTTCTGGAGATGCTATAATCCTCATTTTCTAGCCTGCACTGTGGGAAGCAGAGCATTCATGAAAAACAGCTCCATCTTTAAGGATGTGATTGGAAGTTTTGCATATCAATTTCAAAGTTGTTCAAGGGCTTACACTAGCTGTAAAGGAGATGGGAAATGCTGCTTAAACCTGGGTAGCCATGTTCCTGGTGAACTTAGGAGATTCTACTAAGAAAAAAGTGCAAAGTAGTTACAGGCAGACAATCACAGATTATGCTTCATAGAGTAAGGTAGAAACAAAAGGCAAAAGTCTCTTATAGCACGGGGGTAGAAAAGAAAAAACCATCAAGAAAATACTGGCGGAGAAATGGAATTGGGATCCAAGAAATTTTAGATTTTTGATTTATCACACTTCATTAAGCATGTCACTTAATTAACTTTGCCATAAGTTTTTTTTAAAAGATTATTAATTGTATTTTTTCTATTTTGGAAATATAGTAACTTAGTTTAAAACTATTTTACTTGTACTTGAATGGCTTTATGTATGTTTAATATAATTACAGGTGGTTTTATTATTGCTGAAGTGATCTGTTTGGAAGGGAGCACAGTATTAGGACCCAGCAAAGTAGAATTTTAGGAAACAGAAGATGCTGAAATTCAAGAAATGGTGAAGTTATTCAGAAAAATATTACCATATGTTAAAATTCTTCACCTGTTTCTGTCCTCAAGGTGCCTTTAGGATTAACTTTTTTTTTCTCTGGGGTTTTTGTTTTGAAAATATAAGCTGGTTCTAATAATTTTTCAACCAATATTTCATTGATAGAATTAGTTGTACTGAGGATGAATTTGGAGTGTTTAGAAATTAAACAGTAAATAAAACTTCTGCTGAGTCTTGGGTATTTTTGTTAAATCTTTATGTGGTGAATTCTACCTAAAGAACAAAGCATATGACTAGAAAGTGAGAAAAATGTAGTTTTTACAGGAAGGATAAAAAAATGGGCACTTGTCCTCTACCCCTATCATCTATTAGATGTGTGGACCCTTGAATAGGTTCCAAACTGCCTCAAACCAGGCCTGGTTCTATGTTATGCTTCTTTACTTCTAGACATATATATTCTCCTCTCTGTACTTCTTGTTCAGTTGTGACTCTGGGGAGTAATTTATAAGAGACTAGCATCCTAGAATGTTTGAGTCCTATGTCAGGCCCCATAGTCATTGTTGGGGTCTGGCATATAATGGAGTCCGCTAGAATCCCTGCTCTTCCTACATACTTTCTATCAGACTTTGTAATTGGGAGGTCCTGTGGGCCCAACTGAAAGTTTACATTTCCTAGTATTCTTACAGATGAGGACTGAGGCCACAAAGTCATCAAATAGTGCCTTCATGAAAAGCTATCAAGCAAGTGAGGTGTCTGCTTAGGCTAGCACCCTTACCGCCTTTTTTTTTTTTTTTTTAACATGAATGGGGATGTGATAGCAGATGAGATGGCAGCAGCCTTGAGCTAAGGATAAGGGGAAGAAAGAGGAGCCTGAGTGTCTCTGTGAGCTGGTAGGTGCCATACATGGCATACTGGAATTGCCTATCCTGATTTCTTCTAAACAAGAGCCAAAAAGACCATCTAGGAACAGAGCAGCAGACCAGGATTCAGGTATAAACGTATGCAAGAGAGTGAGTAAATACACCAAGAGGAAGAAAGAGAGTAAGACTATAGCCCTATGTGACGTCTAACTTTGGCCTGATCTGCAATGATGTGGGAGCTGTGGAGCATAAACTACCCAGAGAGTTGTCCTGCAGAGTCATCCCACTTTGAGGCAAGGTGATCAGCCTTTTGTACCATGAATAAGTCACCCATCAGCTGTGGGCTACTCCCTGGAGCAGGTGCATGTCTAATTTCCTGGGATAGGCCACTCTTGGCAGCTGAGGACAGTTCTCCTGAGGAGAGGGGCAGAGTGAGCAATTAGCCAGAGCTTCCAGAGGCTGGAGTCTGAGTGTGCCAGACCAGTGCAACTCTGCAGACAGGGCACTGCCATGTCTTCTGCAGTTCACCTCTCACATTGTTCAGGGCCACTTGCTTCTAACATAAAATTTATTGCTTCCATTTCATTCACCTAATCTTCTCTGGGGTTCTGGATTGAAGAGTTCTGGAGAATTTTCAAGAGGAGGATTAGTGGGCTGAATTTCAGCCCTTACTGAGAGACAATTAATTATAGACTGTAACTGGTGCTTATCTCCTTCCTTGTGATCCATTCTAGACTATTCTCCCTCTCTACCAGTACTTCTCAGGTCAAGGGACTTGCCCTCAGATGGTCCTCATCCCTAACGTGCCAAAGCCCAATTACCATGCCTTTGTCAGGCTGTGCTCAATCAACTTTTCCATTATGAGTAAAAATTAGGCATGGCAATCAACAGTGGTGCCAGTGCTGGGTGCCAAACATACTTCTATCTCCAGTGCTGCCCTTCATAGCGCCTAGGGTTATTGCCCTCCAACTCATATGGAAACTCCTTTCTATGGCTTGACACAGGACCATCAAGCAATGAAAGCAGCACCATAGTTTTAAGTTAATATTGCTTTTTCTGTGTTTACTACTGGAAGCATTCTACTCTGGGTGCCAACACCTCCAGAACCATAGGGCCGAAAGTTTTGGATATCAGAGGCTCACATTCTCCAACTGGTCACTGAAAATAGTAGTGAGAAAGTTTATTCCTATTTTCATTCGTTTTATTACTATATTTTGTCACTTATATTTCAAAGAAATACTATGATTCAGAATAATAGTATCAGCAAGTGGTAATATGAGAATAATATAGGCCATCACCCTTATTGAACCAGTGCAGTGATTCACAAATACAGAGCTGCTCATCAAGTGGCTTGCAAACCCATGTGAATATTACAATCAGCAGGGAAATGGATCATAAATACATATTTTCGAGCCCTGGTGTGGGACATTCTAATTCACCAGGTCAAGGAGTGCAGTGATTTACATTTTTAGAATCCTTTGGTGGTTCTTATAATCCATCCTATTTGGAAATTGTTATCCTAGAATGTGTATAAGTTTGTGGGGGGAGGGGATTGTGGTAATATATTTTTTTCTAGGAAGCATAGTTGTAGTATTGGATCAGAAAGCATTGGATATACTTTTTATTCATGGTTTCTGAATAGAAAAGAAAATCTAGTGCATTTGTTGTATATTTTTTTGGCTAAAGTAGGGATATGTATCTATTTTCTGAAATAGAAAAATAATGGCTTTTCCCTCAAGGATGTAGCCATATAACACTTCAGTTTATTGAATTAATGATCACAAACATAAGGCAGACAAGAATTACTTGTGAAGATGATATGACCCTAGGTAAAGACATAGAAGTTCACAGCATTTTGGAAGCACAGAATAGGAATCCTTGAAATTTCAGGAAAGTTGTCACAAGTGAGACAAAATGATTCTTTCCAATTTCATAATGTCACAACTGTATATGCTGTGATTGCTTAGAATAGAGGAGAATATTTCATCATGACTTTAGTCAAGTATTAACATCCCCACACTGGCTAACTGGAAATGAGTGGAGGCTCACTGAAGATAAACCTCTTTAACTCTTTCTAGGAGCAAATCCTGACATCCCTATCTTAATAATATACCCCAAACTGGGCTATTTTCCATCTTTTCACCTGCCATCAGTTTGGTCAATGTCTCCATCATATCTTTCCTTAATTATCACAATAACTTTCTGACTGGACTCCCTCCAACTCTGGTTTCCACCATAAAAACCCATCCACACATGTACAATCATACATATACCCAATTGGTATCACAACAGGAAAATGGATTCTGTGCAGATACAGTCTCTACTTGAAATCTTTAGTAGCTCTGCACCTCACTCAGAGTGAAGGCCAATGTCTTTACTGTGACCATGTCCCCCATTACCTCACCAAACTTATCTTCTGTTAAACTTATCCTTGTACATTCTGCTTTAGCCACACTGGCAAGTTCTCTGAACATAGCAGGTGGGCTTGTAGCAAGATGGTGGGTTAGAGACATCTTACCAGCCACTTGAGGTGAGATAGGGGAGAAAGGACTTTAGCCACCTCTGGGTGGGGGATCCTACCCAGAAATATCACTTGGGGGCACAGTGAAAAGTAGGAGACTCTAGGAGTCAATGAGAAGGTCTGGAGCTGAGGAAGACCAACAAAGAAGGCAACATCCAGGGTACAGGCAGAGGCTGACCAGCCTTCCCATAAAGGACTAAAGGTAGAAAAGGGCTATCCTATAGTTTTTAGTTTTTGGAATAGGCTTCTCACTGCACCTGCCTTAGAAGGGCTTAAGAAAACAAGTAAACTCAAATAGTATCCAACATCTGGGATTGAATACCAGGTAGGGGTGGAACCCCCATCAGCTTGGCTACCCACAGAGTGCCACCATTGTCGGAAGGCCACCAGGGAGGAATAGCCTGTAGGATCCTAGTACACGGACAGCTCTGGTGCACATTCTGAGCTTGGGCAGCCATGTTTGGGGTAAGTTGAACAACCCCTGCACCCCCAGGAAGGATATTTTGTCATTAGGGGACACTGTTTGGAAGATCAAGATGTGCCTCCTAAGAAATCTGATGAGAACTCCAGGATCCCAGTCCTACAGGAACTGAATGCTAGCGAAGTATCCTGATTGACAGCAAATTATTCAGGAAGACAGGACCAGGTCTCCTCAGCAACTGGATAGTGGCTTCCAGTGCTCATCTTATATAGCAAAAACCACAGTGCTACCTGATGTCCAGGTGCTCATGGACATACACACGTAAATTTTCTTTTTTTGCTGATTTACTCAATTTTTTCCTAGTTTTATGATTTGTTTTGTTTGGGTTGGCTATATTTACATGTGTGTATATATATATATATACACACACACATATATATATTTATTTTCTTCAAGAGCAAGGTTCTTCCATTTTTGTTATAGTTTTTCAGCCCCTTTTATTCTTTATTTCTTTTGGTAGAAAATTTTCTACTTTTCTTATTTTTCCCACATAAATTTCTCATATAATAACTAAGATATCCCTTTGTATCCTTCATCTTATATAATTGCATTTTAAATTTTCTTTATTTTTGTCTTTGCTCTGAGGGCTTAATGCGGGGGGGGGAGGTCATGGCATGTCTGGCTCAACTAGGCCATGAGCTCATGTTCATGAGCTTTGGCCTTTGGAAAGTTGGTATTTGTAGGTTCCCACTGCAATATACTGCTGGGTTTTTTTTTCTATCTTTGGTGGAGGTGGGGTCTTGCTTTTCTCCAGGCTAGTAAAGAACTTCTTACCTTAAAAGAACCACCCAGCCCAGCCTCCCAAAGTCATGGAGTTGTAGGCATGGATCAAAGCACCCTCCTGAACACCATTTCTCCTGTCTCTCTCTTTCTGTCCTCCTTTCCTTTTTTTCAATTCTTTACTTTCACCACCACCTCTTTTTTTCCTTATCTTTTTCTTTTCTTTCCCCCTTCTTGTTCTTTACCCTTCTTTCTTTTGGATCTATATCAAAAGGCCACTTCAACATCTAAGCTCAGAGACACGGTAATTTAAATTGGAGGAAGTAGTGAGAGGAAGAAGTAGGAGGAGGAAGTGAACAAGAAGAAAACACACAGAAGGAGGAACCAACAGCAAAATTTTGGCAATACGAAAAACCAGAATAGAACAACCCCCCAAGATATCATGAGGTGGTATTGCTGAGGATTCCACCTATGAATAATCAGTGGAAATGACAGAAAAGGAATTTAAAATGTGGCTGGTAAAAACAATGAAGGGAATTAAAGAGAAAGTAGAAAATAATCAAAAGGAAATCCAAGAACAGAACCCCCCAAATGGATGAAAGATATGAAGACTATAGAAAAGATAGAGCCAAGCTTAAAGAATTGAAGGAGTCAATCAGGGAACTTAAAGATTCAGTATAAAGTATCAATAACAGATTAGACCATGGATAAGAAATAAACTCAGAGTTAGATAAAGCTCTTGAGCTAACCCAGGCAGTTGAAGAGGCAGAAAAGACAGAGAAAGCAGAACATTCACTCAAAATTATAGGACTTCATGAAGCATTCAAATATATGAATTATAGGTATCCCTGAAAGGGAAGAAGAATGTCACAAAGGAATTGAAGCCCTACTGGAGGGTATCATAAATGACAATTTCTCAATTGTCACTAAGATTCCAAAACACTCCGTTTAGAAGGATATTGAACTCTGGGTCATCTCAACACAAAAAGAACATCTGCAAGTCACATTGTAATGAACTTGCTCAAAGTCAAGATGACAAAAAATTATGCAAACAGCCAGGAATAATCACCAATTGACCATCACAATGTACCAGCAGCAAACCAAACATCCAGAAAATAAAAGGACAAAACCAAGCTTCCACAATGGCACAGAGATAAAACTAAGCAATGACTTTTCATAGAATAAGTGTAGTAGAATTCCATTCATCTCGTCAATTCTCAATAAATGTTAATGGCTTGCATCCCCTCTGAAAAGGCATAGGCTGGCTGGCTGAATTAAAAAGCCCAAGTCATCTATATATTGTCTCCAGGAAACAAACCTAACCATGAAGGATAAAACAAGACTCAGGGTGAAGGGTTGTAAAACAAAATTTCAAGCGAATGAAAAACAGAAGAAAGGAGGGGTTGTAATCTTATTTTCAGATAAAAATGTATTTAAAGCAACTAAAGTTAAAAGGCAAAGATGTCAGTTCATAATGGTCAAGGGAACAGTACAATAAGAGGATATTGCATTTCTAAATATTTATACACCCAACTTATATGTACTTATATTTATGAAATGGACCTTCATTGGTCTGAGCATATGATATCTTATAACACTATAATAGCTTGGTACTTGAACATCACAGGCAAATTCCTATCTTGATGAATTGGAACATGTGGTTTTCTCTGTGTGGAATGTCCTCTTCTGTGTGAAATGTCCTCCTCTGTGTGAAATGTCCTCCTCTGTGTGGAATGTCCTATATAGATATCTATATAGCTTACTCTTTTAGTTCTTTCATATTTTGTACTAAACCATTGGTACATCAGTGAAGTCTTCTATGACTGTCTTATCCAAACTTGTAATTCTTCCCAGAACATTATTTTATTCTTTCCATGCTCTATTTTATAGCCTCAGTGCCTTATGTTATTCATTATATTACGTATTTCATTCATGTATTTTACTTATTGTCTGTCTCATCAACTAAAAAGTAAAAGGTCTATCAGGACAGGACAGTGACTTGTTCTAGGTACTCAGTAACAATTGGAATTGAAAATGCTCTATTATATAATTGTTGATAATCTTTTTCCCTTAGGAATTTCTTAATTTATGATGTGACTGTGATAAAGTTGTAATTTTCTGAGAGCTCAAGCAGAATGGATCTTTGAGAGTTAAAGATTTGATTTTATTTTCAATCCTGACCATATCATAAATCTCCGACTTCAGCAATCAGGGTGTGAAGCTTTAATTGGTCCTAAGTATCAGTTAGTCCAGTCTTATATAAGACAAAAAAAGAAACTAAGGCTGAGAGCAAGAAAATGCCTTGCCAAAAAAATCTCACAGAATGAGCATCATTTGCTGATATAGAACTTTTTCTTTTCAATTGTAGCATAGTGCTCTGTCAATTATGCCCTTCTTGGCCTTTTTTTAATATGCTAATACTTTTGTTAACTTTTGAAATGAAATACTATTAAAATAAAAGATTCTGTTGTGAACAAAAATATTTTAGATTTTACCCAAACCTCACTTAGCCTTTTCTATATTTTTTCTCACCCAATAAATGATTCTTAAAATATTCATGTGCATTAATATACATAATTTTACTTCATATAAGTATAATCAGCTATATTTAATTTTGGAAGAAGGCCCGGTTTTGAGAATCTTGATAGGACAAAGAGTTGCCATTGTATTTCTTCATTTATTCAAGTAGTTGAATGATGCCTACTATGTGCCAAAGACCAAGAAAGGCCTAAAAATACATCAAGGCTTAAGGAAGGAGTTGATAAATAATTAAAAATCATTTCGGATAATAGTATGTGCTTTGAAAAAAGTAAAAGAGAGACATGCAGTAGAGAGTGGGTCAGAAAAGAATAATTCTAATGCGGGGATGTCTAACCAGAGACTTGAAGGAAAACCCTAAGTTATTCCTGGGATGATGAGAGTGCAGAGAAGTAATGAAGACAGAGATACCAAGTGCTGATATCCTTATGTTGCAATGAGCTTCTCATACTTACAGAAAAACAGAGCAGATTAGTTGATTGTGTCATTCCAGGCAAGTGGAAGGCTAAGAAAATATGATCAAAAAAGCAAGCTAGAACTTTGTCTTTGAACCTCATTGTCTTGGCAAAGTTCTTTGAAAGTGGTTTAAAAGGGGGAAAGCCTGCTCTATTTTACACTTAGTTAACAAGTAAAGGAACAAAAGTAGACTCAAGAAAGTCAGTTAGACTATAGGAAAAAAGGTTAAGAGAAGATGGTGGCTTGGAGAAAGGAGGTTGCAATGGAGATGGAGAGATAATATCACATATCTGCACACCTCCCACTGCTTAAGCAGGTAGATCTCTTGCAGTGTTTGGATCGATATGAACTCTTCCTGGTCTGACAAAAGCCCAAAATAGCTGGTAAATTTCATCAATTCCATCATGACGGGACCCATGCATGTGTATCTTGCTCAAAAGCCAATTTCATGGAGTACTAATCCAAAAAGATTTTGTTTAGCAAAATGCAGGGAGAGTTGTTCTGTCGCCAAATAAATATGGGAAACAGACTCAGTAGCTGCCTACTTAAAGATCCACAGTACAGAGCAGCATATTGAAAATTCCAGGAAGTTCAGCAGTAAAAGTATTTAACTTTGTCTATCCTAATTGTTCTTAAAATTCTTAGCTCAAGAAACACCATCTTGTGTGTGTGTGTGTGTGTGCGCCTTACTTACAGAACACTCACTAGTGTTCTGCACCTGCAGGACATATTGAACAAACTGATATGATGGAACGATGACCACAGTAAGAGACCAATATACTCTGATCACCTTTATTTTGTATGATCTTGGACATATCACTTTCTGTTTTCCTTAGTGCTATGGTTTAAAGGTGTCCCTCAAAAGTTCATGGGTCAGAAATATAATCCCTCTGCTCTGGATTAATAAGTGAATAATCCTCAAGACTGGATTAATATTATTATCACTGAAGTGAGTTCTTTATCTTGGAAGTGGCTTTGTTATAAAAGCAAATTCTCTTTGATTCTGGCCTGACCATGTTATGACACAACAAGACCCTCATGGGGGTGGGGGTGGGGTCCATGCTCTTGGAATTTCCATCTTCTAGAACTGTGAGATAAACAACGTCTTTTCCTAGTAAATTACCCAATCTGTGGCCTTCTGTTGCAACAACAGAAAAAAAGATACTCAGTTTTCTCATCAGTAAGATATGAAATCAGAATAATTAGTCATGAGTTTCACCATCTTTTATCAAGTTAGTATATGTAAAAGCTTTTTTTTTTTTTTAAGGTAAATCTTCAAAGAGTAGTTGCTTTGGATGAGGTCACCAACTCCATTAAATGATGGCTTCAGAGTGTTGCTTCAATATACCCTTTATTTTTCTGAGCCAATCATGACTTGCTCTTTTATACCCTGTAAACATTTTCTATCATCTTCACTTTCAAAGAAGACAATTAGTAACTGAATCAGAATTGCTGCTGACCAAAGGTCTGACTATCCCCAGAGAAGAGTTACAAAACCGTGAAGGTAGGTCAGAGGCGATTGGATTTAGAGTAGAGCAGATATTCTCACTAGATGTTACTAGGCAACTGTCCAGGGTAAGATGGAAGAAATATTGATACCCAGACTGTACCTTAGAAGCCTATTTGTTTCAAATCTCAAGGAATACATTTTTCAGCAATGAACATTGAGTACTGAGAAAACATTCTTTTGTTGTTCAAAAAATATACTGTATTATGGAAACAATGAAAAGGTGAGCCATGTTTCTGCATCTTTAATGTTGTCTTGGCTCTATTTACCACACAATCCTTCCTTCCTTCCTCCCTCCCATCCCTCCCCCCACCGTCTCCCTCCCTCATTTTCAAGCTATTTCTTGGAGAACCTTCCTTCCTCCCTCCCATCCCTTCCCCCACCATCTCCCCCCTCATTTTCAAGCTATTTCTTGGAGAACCATCAGCAAACCTGAGCAATAGGTGTAACAAAGGAATATCGGTGGGTAGAGTAAATGGTGTTAAAAGGCCAGGAAAGAATGGAGGGAGGATTGAGGATGAGAAACAATATGAGATAAATTATTAGGAAAGTACACACACTATGGAGATGGAAAAAAAAAGCATTTTCAAATAGATATTAACTCTCCGTTTAAAGAGACATAGGGGTGCTAAGCCAAGCCACTGGGGTCTCTAGCCCCCCCCTTTTTTGTTACTTCATATAACAATGGAAGAAAAGATACTCCTTACAAGAGAATTTTGTCTTTGGTGGCTCAATGTCTGAGTATTTCCTCAGATCCCAGTGATCAGTTTTGGGAAAGGAAGTGGATATGACATGAGGAGCAAAAGGTGATAAAAAGTTGAATTGGAGAGAGAAAAACCCACCAAGGATAGAGGAAACTAGTATTTGGGGGATTCAAGGACAGGGGACAAAGAATAATGCAGCAGAAGAAAACTCGGTTTTGCTGACAGTTTTAGAGAGGTGGAAAAGGGGGCAGAAGAGAGGCTTTGAACAGGTGGAAGGCATAAGAAAACTGGGAGTGTGGAGACAGGGGAATGAAGATTTTAAGAAAGTTCCTGTGGACTGCAAACTGGAGCTCCTTGTATGGCGTTACTGAGGAACTTTAGTTAATATTGCAGTCACTTGAATTGCTTCTGATCACTGTTTCCTGAATGTGACATTGAACAAAGACCAGGGGACATGCCACCATACTCTACATATAGTGAGATTTCACAAAGGCTAGAAAGACGTGGAAAAGTTGAGAGGGTGCATGGGGTGAGTATATATATATAGAAGTGCACAGTAAAGCAACTGTGAAATATTCTGTTTTCAAAAAAGACAGTTCTAAGCCAAAAAAGGAAATTGTTAGCTCTAAGTGCACTTGCTGGTTGTAGAAGTTGTACTATGAAAGTTGTCTGATAGTTACCTAACTAGAGAAATCCTATTCGTGGCAATTTTTTTAGAGACAGACTCTTACTTTGTCACCCTTGGTAGAGTGTTGTGGCATCACAGCTCACAGCAACCTCCAGGTGGTAGGTTTAGGCGATTCACTTGCCTCAGCCTCCCGAGTAGCTAGAACTACAGGTGTCCGCCACAATGCTATTGTCTGGCTAATTTTTATTGCAGTTTGGCCAGGGCCAGGTTTGAACCTGCCACCCTCGGTGTATGGGGCTGGTACCCTACTCACTGAGCCACAAGCACTGCCCTATTCCTGGTATTTTTAAGAAAATATCTTCTATGGCATCTTTCTGCCCTGCTGTAAGAATACATCTCTGTGAGAAAACAATAAAATAAGTGGATTTGCTGGTCTGAATCTTTATGATTCAGTGTTTTGTACCTTTGAAACAAATTTTAAAATTGTCATTATAATTCTCCGCCTTAATACCAACACACCATTTTCACTGGTTTTGCCTCCTGAGATTTTTTTTTCATCAATATTCTTAATATTGCCTTTTGTCTGTCTGCATAGGCTGCATTCAAAGAGACTGGACATAATGAAATCATATTTTTCTATTTATGTAACTGTCAGCCAGGGCCTTGCAGAGCCAGTAATAACCACCCCAGAACTCTGCGGTTCACTAAAAGTATCAGCATACAAAATTCTTTTACAAGTGTGTTCCATAGGACACTGAACCTGCAGAATAATGTTGGAAAAGTGTTTTATAGTCAAACAGTTTGCATACTTCCAGCAGTGCTGTGATAAAATAAAAGGCACTGAGCTAAGAGTGGAGAGTGACTCAATTTCTGGTAGTAGACGTGCACTTGGGTTACCTTGGCGAGCTACTAAAACTCTGTAGGAGTACAAAAATAGAAGTCATACTGTTTGCCCTCTCTCCTCATAGGGTTGTTGCCTATAGTTTAGTTCTAGTCTATAGATTAAAGTCCTGGCTCTATAGTTACAGAGCCTGTGTTAAAATTCCCATTCTATCACCTAAAGCTGTGTGACAGGGTCAAGTTGCTAAAACTTACCCACGCTTCTCTTTATCTCTAGATGTATGCAATACTAGGTTTATCTTTCGGGTTGTTAGGCTTAGATGAGGTAGCTGATGTAAAATAATTACCATCTATTACTAACTACTTAAACATTTATAAGGCCAATCCATAATATAATGAATAAAAACAGTGAACATAATATGTTAAAAAAATCAGTAATCATAATAGCATCAGTAGCTACTGTTTATTCCCCCTCTTACTTTGAGACACTATTCTAAGAGCTTTATTTGATGTTCATAAAACCCCTGTGCATTAGGCTCTCCCATTATCCCCATTTCACTGAGAAGGATGCTGTGGTTCAAACCGGCTCAAGGTCTCACGATCAGTAAGTGGCAGAGCTAAGATGTGCTCCCCTTCTTTTCAGCACCAGAGATTTTCAACTTCTCTTCCCCAGCGGAGCAAGTCCTTTTTACCTGTCTCTTGAAGCTGTTAGGCTCTCTATCTTCCAGCTATGTAAAGGCTGGGGGAGTCAGGGGAGTGGAGGTGGTGGTCTATAGTTCTCTTTAGAGTTCACCAGCTAGTTGGAAATTAAAGAAGTAGAGACTGGGTAAGAGGTACTAAAAGTGCTTGTATTTCCCTATTGCTTTATGTTTTTTCTTGGATGCCAACAGTGATTTGAATGTTTCATAGTAATTGTGATAGTGGTTTATCGTGAGTATAAAAAAAAATCAGATAAGTATTTTGTTACCTATTTTTTAAAAAGGGTGGGTGACAGTGAATTCTCAGAGGTTACTGCATTTTGTGAAGTCCTTAAAGGCAGATGCTGAGATCCTTTGTATTGGATCTGCTGTACAGGAGCTGGAAATGTGGAAAGAAACCTTGACTCTTTCTTGGTCCTGGAAGAAAAGTAGACAAGATTGCCATCTAGTGGATTCTGAGTCAACTTCAGGTGGGGGGAAAGATAATCGGATGTTTAGGAAAACGTGACTAAATTGATAGTGACAGTAATGGTAATTTACTTAACTTTATACTAGAGAAATATGAACTGGTTGGCCCAAAAGTCCAGCTGAATTCTGAGTTGGTAAATATCAAAGAGAAAACTTAGGGACATCTCAGAGATTCAGACGCACAGGATGTTGGTACTAAAGAGGACCTGAGATGAACATCCTCAGCCTTCTCTTTTTTCCCAGGGAAAGACAACAGTGCCTTCAGGATCATGTGGGTGTGATGACTTGTACACAGGTCTCCCAAGTCCATGTCCAGGGATCAGACTTTTATATCCCATAGCAAAGCTGGGCCTTGTCTTTCACAACACAAAAAAGTAAAAAGTACAATCTGAGATGGATTCATGTAAATTTCCCTAATTTAACCATTGTAGATTTATAGTTACTAAAGATGGATGACACAAAGGAGAAGCTTTTCCAAATCTTCAGTGAAACATCTCTGAGGCTGCACTGCACACCGTAGGAGCACTGCTTACCTTGTGAAGTTTGACACACCAGCGTCTTACCAAGGGTTCAAAAGCATCGCTGTATATATTGTTTAGAGATTTGCTAAATACACACATATGAAGACCATACTATGGGAGTCTCTTATAATTTCATTAACTTTTATTCTATTTACATTCAGTTGTTAACTTTTGACTTTTGTTTCTATGTTTCCCATAAGTAGAAGTAAATGAACAGAAGAAGAATGACAAAAAGTTAAACCACCTGTAAACATCAGCTGAGATACCCCAAAACTTAAGAGTATCGTAAATTCTCTTTTGCATCATGGCTGTGTCCTTCTGGGCTGTGTTGCTTGGAGTATGTTACTTGGAATATGTGTCTTTTTTTTTTTCCGTTTCTGGAATAGAGATGGTGAAAATGCGCCCTCCAGCTCGAGGTTCTTGTAAGGTTTAAGAGAGATGAAACATGTAAAGCACTCTGTGTGGATAGATTTTCTCTCTCCCCTCCCTCTTCTTTTTCTGTCCCTCTTTCCTCCTCCCTTCCTCCTATTTGTGGGAAGATTTTTATTTTTTTTTCTTCAGTTATTTTTGCCTTCTATTTTTAAATTGAAAACCTGCTGGAAAGTTGAAAGACTAGTTCATTGTATATTTAAGTAACTTTCTCCTAGATAGACACATTATTCACTTTTTAAAAATTTTTGTGAGACAGGGTTTTGCTCTGTCACTCCAGCTGGAGTTCAGTGGCAAGATCATAGCTCACTGCAACTTTGAACTTCTGAGCTCAAACAGGCCTCCTACCTCAGTCTCCTAAGTAGCTTGGACTATGCTTAGCTAATTTATTCTTCTAACTTTTCTTCTTCCTTCTTCATCTTTTTCTTCTCTGTCTTGTAAACTTTCCACTTTGCCCAGCCCAGTCTTGATTTCCTGGTCTTTTTACCTCCACCTCCCAAACTGCTGGGATTTCAGGTGTGAGTCACTGTTGTATCCAGCCCAGTTATTAACATTTGAAAGTCGTCTATGTCATAACCTCTAAAACTAAATTCTTCTGTATGTATTACTAAAAATAAGGACATTTTTCAAGATAACCACAGTGCCATGAACACAACTAGGAGAAATAATTCTGTAATGTTGTCTAATGGCATTTATGTTCAAGTTTAATCATCCTATGAATACTTTTCACATTAACTTTTTCTCAATCCAGGATCCAGCTAAGGTTAATGTGTGACATTAGGTTGTTGATTTGGTTTCTTGTTCTAGAATGATATTCCTAAAGTCACATGTTTTAGTTTTCATGACATTGACTTTTTGAGTCAGTTGTCTTGTAGAATGTCCCACATTCAGATTTTTCTGTTTTGTACTTGTAATTAGATTCAAGTTAGACTTTTTTTGGCTAGAATACTATTGAGGCAACATGAATACTTCAGCATCTTATTAGGAGGTTTATAAAAGCCTTTGATAATCTGAGGCGGGTGGATTGCCTGAGCTTACAGGTTGGAGACCAGCCTGAGCTAGAGCTAGACTCTGCGACTAAAAATAGCTGGGTGTTGTGGCGGGTGCCTGTAGTCCTAGCTACATGGGAGGCTGAGGCAAGAGAATCGCTTGAGTCCAAGAGGTTGAGGTTGCTGTGAGCTGTGACACTATGGCACTCTACTGAGAGTGACAAAGTGAGACTCTGTCTCCAAAAAAAAAAAAGCTATTGGTAATATTTTTAATTGCTTGATCAAGTTGGAGATTGCTAGGTCTCTTTATTCTATTACACTTGGCAGGTAATTTGTGGGCAATAGTTTAAAACTGAACATTCCGTGTGCAAATATATTTTGGCCCAAAAGTTTTATGCACACATTGTGTAAACTTCTCAATCAGTTATTACTAAATAGGTTGAAAATAGTAATTTTCTGCCATTTTTTTCCTTCATTAATTATCTGGAAATCTCTTAAAAGAACTTTTTTCTTTTTCTTTTCTTTTCCTATCTTCTCTCAGGTAGTACTATGGGCTCAAGATTTTTAAATTTTTATTCAAATTCTTCTCTATTATCCGCATTATCTTTTTATTCAGTCTCATGCTGTCCCCAATCCGGTCCATGAATGCCCCTCTAGGCTGGCTGTTCCTGTCTTGTACTTGGAATACTTCTTGTTTTTAGGCACAAGCCACTCCAGATCCATGCTGTACTTTTCCTAACCCAAAATTAGTATGAAAGGAATTAGTGTAAAAAAAGGCATGAAGAATGATATTTAGAAATTGATATCTGAATACTAGGTGAGACACTATACAAATATTTTTAAAACTTAAAAATTTTTAATGTAAAATACAGAGAAAAAGCCAGTTAACTCTGTACTTTGACAAAAGACCCATCTGCCTAGTTAAATCATCCTTTAATTAGCTTAACTATCATTTCCTCAGAATACAGCAGTCATGTCCTAGGTGTCTCAGGATTAGAATCATTTCCCACTAACACACAGGCCCATGGAGCCCTACAGTACTTCTCTATACTCATCACACGTCTAACTGTTCAAAGTCTCTCTCACTAGTATCTCAACTTGGGAAGAATCTGCTTCCAGGCTCACATGGCTGTTGGCTATATTCAATTCCTTGTGGGCCACCAAGCTAAAGGCCTCAGTTTCTTGCTGGGGTTTTTGGCCAAATACTGTCCTTAGTTCTTTCCCCCATGGCATCCTTAGTAAGGCATTTTATATGTAGATACTTGATTCTTCATGACCAGAGAGGGAGTGCTCTGGCAAGAAGTGCATTATATTCTTATGTTATACAATCAGGAAAATGACATTCATTACCTTTAGCTGCCAGTAATAGGCCCAATATACATACATGGGGAGGAGATCACACAGAAAGTGGAATTATGACAGCCCCGGAGACTCTGCCCACCACACTTGTGGATTTGCCATTCTAATCTGGGTACTCAGGTGGTAATACATTTATCAGGTGGATATACATCTATCAAGGTAATGAAACAGTGATAACGAAGATGACCTAGGTTAGCTGGAGTGGTCAGGTGAGCTCTCTATTGGAAGGTAAATTGGCAGGAGAAAGGATTAATCACGCAAATGTGCAGCAGGCTGAAGAATAAGTGCAAATACTCTGGTTACTGAGGAAGGCCAGGACCTGGGGAGACATCAAGATGGTTCAGAGCCAGTGACCAGCCCATCTGGGCTTTACAGGCCATACGGTAAAGACTGCACATTTTATTTTGTTCATAATTTAAAGCCAGTGGAGGAGGTTAATAGGGACGGTGACATGACTACATTTCTGCTCTAGGAGGAATCATTCTGACTGTTGATGCATGAGTGGATTGAAGGGGTGCAGAAGCAAGGGGGTGAGTTTGGAGCCTACTGTGACAGTCCAGTTGAGAGACAAGGGTGGGTGGGCTAGGGTGCTGGCGGCAGACTTGGGGAGAAGTGGTCAGACTCAGAATCTATTTTGATTGTGGGGTCTATGGGATTTCCCACTGGATGAAATACATGACTGGAGGAGGCCAAGAAGACATTGTCTACTGGGCTTGCGTGTCTATGAGGATGGTACTGGAGGGAAGATGGTTAAGAAGAGTTGATGTCTTGAAGCCTTTTGAAAATAGGTGTTGTGTTTAGTTGTAGATTCATATTACAGGAGAGTGGGAAGTGTAGAGTTCCCTCGTACATCCTCTCCCTTCACCCCTACATGCACAGCCGCTCCCACCATCAGTATCTCCCACCAGAGAGATGCATTTGTTACAACTGAGGAATCTACATGGACACAGAATTATCACTCAGAATCCATAGTTTACTTTCAGGTTAGCTTATTGTGTTGTTTATTTTATGGGTTTGGACAAATGAATAATAATATAGCCACCGTTACAGTGTCCTACAAAGCTGTTTCTCTGCCTCTGTGTTACACCTGGGCAACCAGGGACTTTTTAGTAATTGCCATAGTTTCGCCTTTTTCAGAATGTCATATATTGGACTCATACAGAATGTAGCATTTACGTTTCCTCCATGTCTTTTAATGGCTTAATAGCACTGAATAACATTCCATTGTCTGTAGGTACCACCACGGTTTATTTATCCATTCATCACTGAGGTATATCTTGTTTCCACATTTGGGGAATTACGAATAATGCAGCTATAAATGGACATTTTTAAGTCATCTGGACAAATATTAAGGAGCATGATTGCTAGATTATATGGAAAGAACATATTTAGTTTTATAAAAGACATAGAACAAACATTTCTGATCATATTAAAGTCTATACACAAGTCCTCGTAGTTGCCTCCTTTGCTATATTCTCCATCAGTTTATAGGCTGTGTGCTGTTGCCACATCTATACCAAGGTTTTCTATTTCCTGCCTGGCAGATCATTCCACACGGTTTCCCTAAGATCAGCGTGGTGACGTAGATGCCATCTGGTGGAGGTAAAGAAAACGAGCTTTTAAAGAACAGCAGCAACAAGAAAAAACGGTTCACTGAAAATACAGTCAATTGAAGCTCTGTTGTGCTAAGTAAGAAAAACATTCTCCTCTTTCTGCTCATTTTCACATACTACAGTGGGGGCCCAAACTTAAGCACGGTAGAGTAAGCATTAACGAAGAAGAGGCAGCAAGTTAATGTCCCGAATCCA
Source organism: Galago senegalensis (assembly GCA_963575145.1). NCBI lineage: Eukaryota > Metazoa > Chordata > Mammalia > Primates > Galagidae > Galago > Galago senegalensis. The sequence continues at coordinate 12,251 of CAUYTI010044209.1, read as the reverse complement.
TATTCACCAACGTGATTTGAGATCCTTGCCCAAAGGCTGAGCTTTTCTAGGAGTGTTGGGGGAAGGGAGAGAGGAGAAAGATGTTAAACTGGATCATTGTTTCTAGCTCTTTTAGAGGGTCTGGTGGTGGGACAAGGCTAATTAATTGTTTCTAGCTCTTTCCGAGAGTCTAGTGGTGGGACAAGGCTAGTTAATTGTGGCAATATACAAGATATGATAATTCAGGGTTAAACTATAAATTGGAGATGGGAGGAGGGGAGATCCCAGTGGGCAGAGTACTCAGGGAAACTTTCATTAACAAATTATGAAGAACATTAGTCTTAAAATATGAAGAAGATATATTTAGGAAACAGGAAGGGCATCTGGAAAAGAGGGTAAATTCCGGGCAATGAAAAGAAACCTTTGAATACAAAGGCCGACCCAGAATATTTTCATCTGTCCTAATTAATTGGGACTTAAAGAAGAAAGGGGGGAGGAGCTAAGTGGAAGCATTAAACTCTCTAGGAGAGTTGGATAAAGAGTAATTAAAATAATATTAAAAATAACATTAAAAATTGATAAGAGCATGGAAGTAAATAATTCAAAATCTAAGCTATTAGATCTCTAAATGGGCCAAAGTTACATGACAGGCATGACGCTCACAAAGCTAGTCGGTGAAAAATACTGGATTCCAACCAAAAAGTCAGATTTCAAAGTATATTATTTCTTGAATTCTGTTAGAGTGAAAAAAAAAATGGGATGAATCGATTTAGGAACCTGAATTATGGCCTTTGTTCTGTTATTTATATAACTTGGAAAGATTCCACCCTGTTCCTGAGCATCAGCGTCCTCATCTCCTCAGTGAGGACACTAAGCCATGTTAGTTAGCTCCGTGTACATCTTGGTTCTGAAACCTGGTGGTTCTGTTTCACTGGGAGTTTCAGTGTTTTGTTCTGATAGTTAAGTAACGTTAAAATCTCTGAAGTTATAGAATTCCAATACATTAGAATTTATGTTAAAATATGGGGCTAATATAATTTACTCCTGATGGATCACACCTCTTTTCTGGTTTAGGTTTCCCACCCTGTAAGGTAGGTGGTGGTAAAATTGTCCTATGTGGACAACTCTGTTGCTGTGTTGGGGTGAAGCTCTGGAAAGCTGACCACAGGAAAGTCAGCTCCGTGAGAGGGGCGTCTGTGGGGAGCTCATCCTCCTCAACTCAGTTCTCCCTGTCCACTTGCATCTGTTGAGCCCTACTGATAGAACTCATAAAGCACTCTTGAGCTCATCAAGCCCTGTTGCTCTATGCAGAGCTCTCTTGTATCCATTCAGAGCACACATTCTTAGCACCTTCATTTTAAATCAGGACATGATCATCGTTCTTGAGAGTTACTACAATAGCTTTCTAACTGGACTTCCTGCCTCTAATATAGTTTTCCTCCAATCCATTTCTCACATGGTAGGCCAAGTAATCCTTCTCAGTTACAGATCAATCGTGTTACTCTCCTCTAATAACTCTCCAGTTGGCTTATCAGTAGATTTGCGATGAATTTCCCCAAATTTCCATTTCTTTAAGATGCCTAGGAGGTTTATTTTATTCAAGACTTTATCTTCCAGTTCCAGGCTATACCACTTCCTACCTGAATTAGTTTATTTTTTATTGACATAGCTATACATGTTAACATTACATGTGATATTGTGATACATGTATACAATTTGTAATGATTAAATCAGTAATCACAATATCTGTAACCTCAAGCATCTGTATTGGGAACACTCTGAAAAAACTTTTTGTTTCATTGATCTTTTATTCCCTTCAGAGTGAGTCTAGCGATGCCATCTAGGATACGTACAATCAGGAGCTTCTAGTATTGGGAGCTTCTTGGTATTTTATTTTACCGTGGTTGAGCTAGTACCCAAGTTGTAAGACAAAGTCCTCTGCACTCTTACCTTTTCTTTCCCCAAATGGAAGCAGCTTCTCCCCAAGATGCACTTCCCAGGGCTGGGGGAGGATTGATTCAGGTATTCCCCATGGTCATCACAATGGTATCTCACTGGGTCACATGCAGCCCAAGTACAAGGGCTCTGAGCCCAAGGCCAGCAGCATTTGTGGCCTGACTGCCTTACAGATTTATTCGGGGCCCTAGGCCACTTTGATCAGCTGGTAGTAGAGTTATCTGGAACTCAGGTGTCTACTGTTGGGGCAGAGGATTCCCATGGTCAGGGCTGGTCTAAGTGCTCCCTCCATTGGCACTGCTCTGTGTTCTGTTCCCCTGTGGCAGGGCAGCCCTGAGTTCCAGTGCAAAGTTCCATAATATCGTCACTTTCTCTCCCCTAAGCACACAGATTTTCTCACCGTGCAGCATTGCAGTGTGGGGGGAAGGGTGGTACCAACAACACTAGGCTGTCTTTCTTGCCCACTTCAGTCCCTCTTTCCTTGATATTATGTTATTATAAAACCAGGTGCTGTGATTGTTCAGTTGATCTCTGCATCTTATGAAGATGTCTTCTTGCACAGAAAGTTGTTCAATTTGATGTTCCTACAGAGGGATGATCACTGACGGGTTCTATTTGGTCATCTTGTCCTGCCTTCTAGAAGACTGCAATTTTAAACAGCATTGTCAGGAAAGACTTCCTAATGAGGTGATGTGTGAGCAAAGCCTGGGAAGGATTGAAAGAGCAAGTCCTGGAAAGGTAATTGGGGTGGACAAAATACTCCAGGAGAAGGAGCCTCAAAGCAAGGGCTCTAAGGCGGGAGGTGACCAGTAGTCACTTTAAAAAGCACAGACTTGTTGCTGGAACAAAGGTGGGGAGGGGCTGGGGAAAGGTATGATCGGAGGTGCCAGGGAATCAGACCATGGAAGGCTTTGTGGGTCATTGGCAGGACTCGGGCTTTTATGACAATTGAGGTAAGAAGCCTCTGAGCTGAGGTGTGGCAGGAGCTGACTTTTGTTTTAAAAATACCTCTTGGCTTCCCTGTTGAGATTAAGTAGGGTAACTATGTGCCCTGGCTTGTGCGGGACCATTCTAGTTTATGCTTTTTAAAGTTTAGCCCCTTTCACTTTTAGAATGTTCGGAGTTAGAGGATGAAATACAGGGTCACACTAAGAATAGCCATCTAAGAGAAAGGATGAAAGCGGAGAGACAATTGGGAAGCTGTTTAATCCTGGAAGGAAATGATAGTGATGTGGGAAAGGATGACAGGAGGGGAGGTGGGAAGGGCTGTTAGGCTGCATTTCAAAGCACAGCCTATGGCATTTCCAAATGTAGAGAGGGAAAAACTCACAGATAATTTTTGTTTTGTTTTGTTTGAATAACTATGAAATACATTTTCATTAACTTAGATGGAGAGACTGAGACATAGTTCAGGGGTAGATCAAAAGTTTGGTTTTGAAATTTTGACTTTTGAGTTGTCAATTAGATAATCAAGTAGAAATATAGAGTAAGCACTAGAATGAGTTTGGCGTTCAGGGAAGGAGCACGGGTTAATCATATAAATGCGCATCCTCCATTAGTCAGGTATAGTATTTTACAAATACAGTTTCCCATCCAAACTAGGCATCACTAGTCCAAACTCGACTGACTGCTTGCATCTAAACTGTTTGAGGAGTCAGGGCCTGATAGATCTTTTCTCTCTTGTACTTTGTATTTATAAGATACCTCTGTTTTATTTTTGTAATAACTGTGGTGGGACTTGAGGGTGAAATAGTTTATTGAAGTGCAACAACTTAATCAGAATGTTTGTGATAGCCTTTATTAAAATAGGAAAGCTTTGGTACCTTCAGATAAACCCTTACCTTCATTTCTGAATTATTCAAATCTACGTGTATTTGAATATTTCTGTCTACGGCAATTATTTTGTCTGTTCCGGGAGGAACAATCATTCGCACAATGTCTCTCTATTGTCTCCTTCTTTCTACATATTCATCACATTTTCTCCAATCATTATTGTTTTGATCTACAAACACTTTCAGCACTGTGTGTCTCCTCTCAGGCCTGCCCTCCATATCACCGACTTACTACGCTTATTTTTCATGGGTGACAATTCCACTTCGTGTAAGTCCTCATCGTGTTTTGTTTTGTTTTTCAGGTTAATGTGAATGTACAAACAATTAGGCTACAACGTTTGCATTTGTTAGGTACAGTCCCTATTGTAGTGGTGTACTGCCCCCAAGAGGTGTGCCATATACCCTTCCACTGTACCCATTCTGCGGGAGCACACCAATCCTCCTCCCTCCTTCCCTCGTCTTTGTTCCCATTCCTCCCAACCGGAATTGAGTTTTCTCTTATGTGGACATGTATTAGATCATCTACTGGCTTCATATTAGTATTGAGTACATCGGATACTTGTGGTACTTCACTAAGAAGACTATGTCCTCATATTTTAATAAAATTTATGTAGTATCAGCATTCCTGTACTCTGTTAATTTTCTTCGCATTGTGTGTTCCAAAATTATTTCCTATTTTAAGCATCTATATTTTCCCTATTTTCCTGGACAGGGAAAAGCAGGCTTACTATATGATTTCATTTGCTATCTTTCTCTTTCACTTTTCATTCTTTCGGAGGTTTAAAGGACAGTTGTTTCCTTTGCTTGCTCATCTCTCCAAATGGAAAACTTTTGTTCAGTTCAAAATAGCAAATGTAGTTATTGAATGAACTGGGTTAAGTAAAGCTCCAACAGAAAACAACTTTATTCCTCTGGCTGTTCCTGTTATTCTGCACTGTGGCAAACTGCTTTTCTATGTCCCTGACTACCTTTGATATCATTTTTAATGGTAATAAACAGTCTCATTTTTTAAGAATAGAAAAAAAAATCCAGTCTAATACCAGCTTCAGTATCTCCTCTCATTCTGGGCTATCTCCTCCCCCGTTGAATCAGCCCTAGTGGAGAAGCTGAGATATGGTGTGGCAGCCTCACCATCCGCTCACTTGTCCTCTGGCCCCTCAACACTTGCAGGACTGGCTCCTGTAAAACTGCATGAGGGGTCCTGAGAAAAGGGAAGAGGCATCAGAGTCCTACAGGACAGGTAGAGTTTTAATCCCAGGTTGATGCCCTTCAGCTATGGGGGATTTTGTGTAACTGTCACCCCTTCTATGAACCATCTAGGACATAAGATTCAGCCTGACTGATGCTGATGGCTTCTAAGCTTTCGTATCTCAAAAAATGAGGTAACGCATGCAAGAACACTTAGCATAGCATATGTTAGCTATCATTGGTACTATCATTACAGAGAGAGCTTTTTGCCTCTTTATTTGGATTCATTTTAGAATGGACTTGCATAAGAAAGATGATGTTTAAGTGGGAGGTCATAACTAACAACTTGGCACTGGAGTTTGGATGCAATTTTTTGTACTTATTTGTCGTTGATACTCTATAAAAAAGGAAAGAATTTAGAGATTAAGTTTACTGACATTAAAGAAAATTATTCAGGTGACTGAGGATCAGAGGAAAAAAGAAGCTTGCTTAGTGTCCAGCCAGGACTGGAACACAGGGCTTAAACGTCTGGCTCTGTGCTTGGTCCTCAGTATCCGTGGTATCTTCTTCTCTTCCTCATCCCAGCTTTATGATCTACCCGAGTTTAGATCTTACCTGATTCTTCTTGCTGTCAGGTGAATAGCTCAGTTCTGGTGAACGATTAACACATAGTTTTCTTGAGGAATAAACCTTACCTGTAAAGAGCAGTGAGTTGTTTGTGAACCTTTTAATAAAGTAACCACCAGATGTCAGTCTAGACTAGCTTTTGTGAAATAAGATTGCTTTGTTTCCAAATTTGCTTAGAGGGGAAAATGGGATCAAATACATGCCATGCATCCTAATGTTTCAACTCAGAAGGAAAATTCTAGGGCTGTCTTAAGATAGTTAATCACGAGAACAAACAAGGACAAGCTCTCCTGGTAATTACAGTTGAGAGTAGAAGGAATCCTAAAAGTTACCTATTCCTTTTCCTTGTAAGTGGACTAGACCAAGACAAGACAAGTCAGAGCAAGTGAAGAGAAAACTGACGACTCGAAAGGGAAAATGTTGTAAGAAGTCTTGAAAGGCATAGTAGACTCAGGTTAGTGGAGTCTAGGACCCGGGAGAGGGCCCTGGGTGGGTTGGGAAGGGGTGGAGAGGCATGGCCGGGCTAAAGGCCTAGCTGTGTAAATGAATGAATCAGCTTTGACTGTTCAGAAGACTGATATCGGTTAACTGTTCAAGAGAGGATAAGTCGGAGAAGGATAGGGATACTGCTGGCAATGTGACATGTTGGTAAGAGCACAGATTCTATGACCGACCTGCTGGGGTTTGAATCCCAGTTCTAGTACATACTAGTTGTTGGAAAATGGGCTTTGGGCCATGTTACTTGCCTTCGCTGTACCTCAATTTTCTCATCTATAAAGCAAAAAGATACTGTTTCTACAACTGTATGAATTGACTATTGAGTTACTTTTCTTAAATTCTTTTTTGAGACCATATGACTCTGTCCCTCTTAGTAAAGTGCTCTGACATCTTAGCTCATAACAACCTTAACCTCTTGGGCTCGAGTGATCTTCTGGTCTCAGCATCTGACTAGCTGAGACTATAGGTGCCTGCCACAATTCCCAGCTAGGTTTTCTATTTTACATAGAGATGGAGTCTTGCTCTTCCTCAGGCTGGTCTCAAACTCCTGAGCTCAAGCAATCTACTTGCCTCCACCTTCCAGAGTGCTAGGATTACAGGTATGAGCCATCACGCCCAGCTCTGAGTTAATATTTTAAAGTGATTAAAAGAGTGTCTAGTCCTTAAGTGCTACATTAGGTAGTGTTGACTGAATGTTTCTGGAAATAATTAGACATAAGAAATCAAAATAAGTTTAATAATTAGACGGCAGTGATTTTATAGTAATAAATGTATATTTATCTGCAAGTCCTGTGATGTATTCCGTTTAACATTTATTCTCTGAGCACTGTGTGTAACACATCATGATGCAGAAAACTTACAATTTCTAATGGCATTGGTAACTTTCACATACTAAGCTGTTACTGCATGTGAGGAATTAAATATTTTAAATACATTATTTCATTTCGTTTTTTTTTTTTTTTTTTGAGACAGAGTCTCACTTTGTTGTCCTCGGTAGAGTGCTGTGGTGTCACAGCTCACAGCAACCTCCAGCTCTTGGTCGTAGGCGATTCTCTGGCCTCAGCCTCCCAAGTAGCTGGGACTACAGGTGCCTACCACAATGCTGGACTAATATTTCATTTAATTTTTCCCAAAACTTGTAGAAGGGGTGTTATTTCCAGTTTATAGATTAGGGAAGTGAGACTCAGAGATTAATTTAAGATCATACAAGCAGTAAATGGAAAGGCTGAGATTCAAACTCATAGCCTGATCATTTCTCTAAATACCTAAGAGGCATTGAAGCATACTATAAAGTCATATTATTCAAGAGCCAAAAGGTTAGTGATATCTCAGTAGGATTGTCTTTCCCTTTTTATGAATGAAGAATTCATAGATATTAAAAGATTAGATATTAAAAGATTTGTTCAAGGTCATTTAAGGGTGATAATATAAAAACCTGTATTTTCTGTTTTTGCCCAGTTCTAATAATAAGTGGTTTAAAAGTGTGCAGAATAAGTATGAATGCTGTACATTATGATTATTCACAGAAACTGCGTTAGACTGTGTTATATGTAGCCTCTCCTTCACAAGGGTCACAAGGAAAATACCGTGATTTCTTTGTACATTATGTCATTCTTTTTACAATAGCCATTTAAAGTATTTTGCCTATTGCGGATGTAGATTGAAACATTTGATAGTTATTCCCTTCTCCCTGACCATAATAAGCAGTTCCTTGTTTACAGCGCTTCTCTTTGTGTTAAAGTGTTTTGTCATCTGTCTCCCCAGTTGGAAGGCCTGTTTCTAAGGGCAGAACTGAGAGGAGGCCTAAGGCATGTCACTTTTCCATAATCTCTCTCAACTCCACCACATTTTGCACTTCAAGAGAAAATATGCACTCAAACAATGATTTTCTTACACATACTCAAATCCAAGATAAGTCATTTGAATGCCCCCATGTCTCTGTTTGTCCATATTGTCACCCCAAGTGCCTCTGGTGCAGAGATTCTGGTGCATAAAAGCCCTTTTGGTGCATAAAAGGCTTGTGACGGTGTGTATTGGTTTATGTGTATCCTCAGCCAAAGTGCCCGTCATAAAGTAGACAGTCAGTTGACTCAAGAAGAAGCAACTCTTTGCTAAATGAAAGGAGAAAAATGCCTAGAGCTGTTTGTACGTGTTTCATCTGTGTTTTTGGCTGACGTTTTTATCTTGCCCCTGGGTTTGTGCGAATTCTGATGCGTTAAGAGGTTTCTGCTATCTTAGGACCTCTTTTCTAGAACAAGCTAAAGTAGAGTGGAAACCTGCCTGGGGAGAACAGCATTTAATCCAGAATGCCAGTTAGGTGGTGGGCCTCCGACCCCCTAAAATCAACTTTGTTATCATCAGAGTATTTCGCAACAAGATAGGGTATCAGCCTAGAATAATTCTCAGGAGTCTATGTCCTCCAATAGATCACGGTCATCCACCTTTAACAAATTGCTTATCTGAACCAGTAACTCTTGGTTAGTTGGCTGTCCAGGGATTGCCCTTGGAACTTAATCCACTCCTGTAAGTTGAAAAGTATGAATTATTTTTATGAGAATGATGTTAGATGAAGCCTGTGAAAGATTAACGGAAACTATGTTAGAATAAACAATGAACACTGTGTGGGTGTTTACAGGTTTCCTGCCTTCACTGCCTGACATGTTCCAGGGCTCTGTTGTAATAGTGGGGTGAGACAGTTAACACAAGTAAGAACCGGTGGCTGGGTGGATTTTGTTTGGAAGCAGAGATTTCTCCTAGAAGATGGGGGGAAAACAAGGTGGGTGGATGAGAAAGAGAAAAGCCAGCTTGAGGTAGTTTGAAGAGAGCTTTGCAGTTCTGGATTGCCACTGGCTGCTCTACTATGATGGTTTAGATGAGGTTTAGATGCAATATGTGGCCAAAGATAAATTTAAGAAGAAAATTGGTATGTGTTTTGAATGTATGTTCTATAGTTTAGATGGCTTCTTCAAAACTCATGTTGAAACTTAATCCCCAATGTGGCGATATTGAGAGGGGAGGCAATTAAGAGGTGATTATGAATGGATTAATCTACTAATAGATTAATGGGTTAGCATAGGAAGGGAACTGGAAGATTTATACAAACAGGAAAGAGACCTAAGCTAGCACATTGGCACACTCAGCCCCTTCAACATAGATGCCCTGCAGGACTTGGCAGAGAGCCTCCACCAAGAAGATCTCAGCAGACTTCTCAGCCTCCATACCTGTATTTTTCTTTCTTTCTTTTTTTTTAATAAGTCACCTAGTTTAGGGTATTCTGTTATGTGCAACAGAATATTGACTAATACATTATTTCCTGGGATTTTATTTCAAGGAATACCCATATAGACGTAAAGCCTCCTTAATTAGATTTTGAACATTGGAGAGTTGTTTCTCTAACTGTGACATCGTGCTGTGTAGTGAGTCAGGAAGGCAACCAGGTTGATCTGGTCTAAGTGCAGATCAATTTTGCTAATGAGTGTTTAATAATGTTTAGAAAGTAACATACAGTCTATTCCATTCTGAGAGTCATGGGAAGTCACCTTAACAAAGTCAAATCACTGTGAAATTCCGTGTCAATAAAATTAAATATGTCTGATGTTTTCCAAACTTTAAAAAGTGTAACACCTGTTACCTAACACCTTAGGGAAATACTGTTTAATGGAACATTGTAGGAAATCCTTAGTTTAGCTGAAACAGCAAAGATTCAGCTATCTGGAAAGTAATCACCAATTCTAGCTTTGTGACCCACGAACTGCTGGTTTCCAATTCCTTGTGACCCGAATACACTATGGTAAGAAACATGGTAGAATGTAAACCAATTTATATCAATTATCACACTATTAATATTTAGTTCAGATGATTTCTTTTGTAGCAAGACATTCTTGACAAAGGAAGTCATATATTCTGATTTATATTGTTACAAATCTGACATTCTGAGAAGAATTACTTTAGTGATTCTAGTAAGTCACTTGACCTTTCTTAACTCAATTGCACTTTTTCTCAAATGACTGGGTAGAAAAATAAACTTTGAGAAAAATAAACCCAGAGTTTTATAGTTCTAAACCAGGTAATCATCTATAGTTCTAAACCAGACCAAGGTTTTGTTTTGTTTAGTTATTTGTTTTTTTGAGACAGAGTGTCACTATGTTGCCCTCTGTAGAGTGCAATGGCATCATAGCTCACAGCAACCTCAAACTCATAGTTTTAAGCCATGCTCTTGCCTCAGCCTCCCAAGAAGCTGGGACTACAGGTGCCTGCCACAATGGCTGGCTATTTTGTTGTTGCAGTTGTCATTGTTGTTAGCAAGCCCAGACCAGGTTCAAACCTGCCAGCCCCAGTGTATGTGGCCTGCGTCCTAACCACTGAACTGCAGGTGCCGAGCCTAGACCAAAATTAAGTATCTCTGCTCTAAACCTCTGACATCATCAATGAGAACCATAAGAATTTGACTTTCATTTTTATTTCTAAACTATTAATAACAAAATGAAGACATTTAATATTCTTATTCTTTTCCTAATTGAATGATCAGGATTACTGATCCATATTTTCATTGTTACTATATAATTCTATAGATATTATGGATAGATAAGAAGCTGGTCATCGACTTGAGAAATCTGAGGTTGCAATAAAGGTTTATCTGTTTCTCAGATGATCACATTTTGTCGTAGACCATTCTGGCACATTCTTGTTGTGAGGTTTACAATGAAGGTGATTCCAATATGGATGAGGGATTTGTAAAACAGCATGATACTCTGGAAGGCGTATGGGCTTTGAACTGACCTTGGGCTGTTGTATTGACCTTTGTTAGTATTCATTTTCTCATGGACAAACCTCACAGGTTTGTTTAGAGACATTATTTCATTTAATCATCTTAATTTTGTAGGGTTTTAAAAATAAGAAAAAGATCTGAGTGAGAAGAAGGAGACATGAGTGAGGAAAAGGAGTGAGAAATACAAAGTTAGAACAGAAGGAAGGTTTAGGGAGAGCCGTGTGAAGGTTACAAAGTGATGGAGCCCCAAATACTGGGTTAGACAGGAGGACAGAGCTTACAGAACAGTTCAGGTAATTCAGTGGAAAGTGAGCAGACCTAGAGATTTAAAGAGTGCAGAACTGGGGAAGGGAACCACAAAGAATAGAGTCAAAGGGGGTGAAGCCTGGGAAGAAGCAAAGAGAGAATCAGCTTTATGGATAGAAAACAACATATGGTGCATTTTGCAAGGATACATGTCAAATCTACTAAGTGTAGAGTATAAATGTCTTAATAATTAAGAAAGTGCAGTGAAGGCTATGTTAACCAATTGGTTATAAGTATTTCAAGTTGTATATAAAACCAGCATATTGTACCCCATCAATGCATTATTGTACACATGTACCCCATCAATGCATTATTGTACACAGCTGTGATTTAATAATATAAAAAAAAAGACTACATATTACTATGGGGTGGGGGGGTGGGCTGGGGAGAAAGAAAACAACAACCTCAACAGGCTCCATTCCAGTAGGGGACCTGGACTTCCAAGGAAAAGAATAACATTCTTCAAGACAGAATGGGGGGCATAAAGAGAGTTCTGACTGGCCTATAAGGTGATTTGGGTGGTGTTCAACAGGGTAATAAGGCTGAAGGTATTAAATGAGTCAGTACATGAGGTCTGAAAAATAAGTTCATGAACTTATCCCAGAAAAAGTGTTACATGCTTCATTGCTGAATATCACTATGGCCACCTGGGAGGTCCTTGGGAAGCTCTGCACCTGCACCAGCGCCAGGGCCTAGTCTCCTCTTCTAAGTGATTTTGAATCCTAGTGTGGATTCTAGCGTGGCTGTTGGAGCTGTTGTCATATTACACTTGTCCTGAATATCATCCACATGCCTTTCTTTCAATATTTCCTTTATCTCCAGATAATGAAGAAAGCCCTTGGGGGCCAGATAAGGTGAGTAGGGTGGGTGTTCCAGCACAGTTACTTGTTTACCTCCCAGTGTGGTGTAAGCTCTTTGCCTTTGCTGATTGGTGAACTCCTTCTGAACCATATTTGTTTTTTTTTTTTTTTTTTTGAGACAGAGCCTCAAGCTGTCCCCCCTGGGTAGAGTGCCGTGGCATTACAGCTCACAGCAACCTCCAACTTCCTGGGCTCAAGCGAGTCTCTTGCCTCTGCCTCCCAAGTAGCTGGGACCAC
>CAUYTI010044208.1:0-23022 GCA_963575145.1 Galago senegalensis | reverse complement strand
GGGACCACAGGCGCTCGCCACAACGCCCGGCTATTTTTTGGTTGCAGCCGTCATTGTTGTTTGGCGGGTCCGGGCTGGGGATTCGAACCCGCCACCTTAGGTGTATGTGGCTGGCGCCTTAGCCGGTTGAGCTATAGGCGCTGAGCCACAATAGGCTTTTCTTAACAAATGAGACATATCTGGGTTAACCTGACCAAAATTGCCTCAGTTGGCACTGTACCATTTAAGCTACGATAAAACATGAATACTTCTCCTGATTCACCCCCATAGCTCCCTGAATTCTAGAGTCCTAAATTCTATATAGAATTGTAGTGGGTTTTATACTGTATTTTGAAACTGATAGAAATCGAACATTAAACAAATAAGGATTACTAACCTTAAGTTTGCAAGCCAGTTATCAATGCTATGGTGGGAAGGGACTAAGCCAGTGGCCATTAGAAAAATACCTTTCAAGTATGAGGTTAGAAAATTGAAGTTCTTTTTAATCAAGCTTTTTAAAAACCTAGAACACTAATTTGGGACCATTATGAATTCTCCAGCCTTATTACGGGTAAAGGCTGGCTGCTTGAAAGTGTGCATGTCATTCTCAATGCAATGCGTGTAATAAATCACCTTGGATCAGCCCATGCCTAAGGCTCCAGGGAAAGGTCATAGTTGGTGTCAATCTAGATTAATGGTTTCCAATCTTGCCTTATACATCTGCAGTTACTTTTCTCATCCCTGCTCAAACTGCTCTAAGAATCCATAGCATTTCCCCAAACTGGTCCTTCCTAGCTCACCTTCCTCTAAGCATCTGACCACATTGTGTTGTGTTTATGTTTCACGTCTTCTAGTGGATGAGGGTAACACCCCAGGGTACGTTTGAGTGTGAAGGAATACAGAAGAAGAATCGCTCCGCTTCTTCCATAGTCTCTCAGTTTGCTGATTTAATAGTTTGATTTCAAAATTCAATGGTTTCTCTGAATCTATTTTTCTCCTATGTTCACTAAGGGTTTCAAAAAGCTCGGTTAATTGATTTCCAGAAAATATTCATAGGGTTCATGCAATTTCTTGAGACCTAAGACCAACATCATTTTCTATTCAAAAAAGAAAAGAAATCTTACATACAATTTGATTTTGTTTAGAGGTTGTTCAACTAAAGGAATAAGTGTCTATTAAACAAATGGGGGGAAAGGATGTTAAAGTTTTGTTGTCGGTGTTGGTAGAGTTCATGTAGCCCCTTTAAGTAGTCTTGAAAAAGAAATTAGCAAAGACTAAGAACGGTTGAAGAAGTGCTTGTCCAGCCAACTGGCAAAACTAGAATCTGGATTCTGGGAGAAAGGGTTTCCTGAACTTGAGTGAAAGTGGAACCCAGTACTGAAGTTCCATGAAATTAAAATGGAGACAAGAGAGGTGTGCAGGATTAGCAAACTCAAGTCATCTCTGTTCTGGAGATGCTGGTAACGGATGTCAGAATTAGTAGCCAATGGTTATGGTAACGGTTACAACAAGGAGGGTCAAAACTCCCACTCTACAGAGCATCAGTCAATGGTATCACTTTCTTTTTTTTTTTTTTTACTGACAATAGACCTTAACTGCATTTATTGTAAAGTCTAACCTTCTTTTCCATAGTATAAAAGGTTGATACTCTAGCTACTTCTATTTCTCAGACTCCATCTCTCAACCTTTTAAGGAACTTCAACATCACTCATTTGTTTTCTGCCTCATCTATGTCGAGCTTGTTCCAACCACACAGACCTTCCCCTGACTGGTCCTGCTCTCCCTCCTTCCCCTGACCATCCCCTGGTCCTGCTCTCCCTCCTTCCCCTGGCCATCCCCTGGTCCTGCTCTCCCTCCTTCCCCTGACCATCCCCTGGCCCTGCTCTCCCTCCTTCCTCTGACCATCCCCTGGTCCTGCTCTCCCTCCTTCCCCTGACCATCCCCTGGTCCTGCTCTCCCTCCTTCCCCTGACTGTCCCCTGGTCCTACTCTCCCTCCTTCCCCTGACTGTCCCATGGTCCTACTCTCCCTCCTTCCAAAGTTTTCTTTCTGCCGAAATTCCGAGGGCTGATTCCTCCTGGAACTCATATCTTAGTGTAAAATGTCACCTCCTAAGGGAAGTCACTTGTTTGTTTCTCACTTTGTTTTTTTTCATCATAGCCCGTGTCCTTATCTGAAATAATATTGATTTATTGTGTTGTGGTTGCTAGTATTTTCTTCCCCTGTATCTGTCGGTTACATGGTAAACATCATAATACCTGGAAATAAAAGCTGTCTGTCTTCTTGACCTTTGTTCTCATAAGTAGAGTTGACATTCAATAACTCTTTGTTAGAAAGATGACCTGAATGAAGGAACATAGACTGAATCAGTCATTTGGCCATAACTCCAAGCAGAGTATTAGAAGAGAGTGGGACCAGGTGAAGACCCAGGAAGGCAAACAACATCTGAAAGGCTTAGCGGAAGTCGTTCAGGGCAGGATCATGACTAGCGGGATCATGACTATCTTTTACACGTAGAATTTCATAAAAATGGCTAATTCTGGAATCTAACACCAGGAGCAAAATGTCAAGCATGATGGGGCAACTAAATTATTCCTAAACAGCACAGATGATTCGGTTAATAAGATACTTCTTACGCTAATGCATGCGGACATTGCAATAACTCATTTGGAATAGGAAGCCGCAGTTTTCATACCTTCCAGATAGGAAGTGATCATAATTCTGGAAGACAACAATCCTGGATGTCACAATCCTAAATGTTGAAATCGAGAAAGATCAAAATCTGGAAAATATGATTCTGGAAAAATAATTTTAAAAATTCTTTTAAAAATGTGTTTGTATTTTAAATGAAGATTTGTTTGAGAAACATGTAAACACACTACACAAATACTTTGTAGGCTACTTTACACCATAATAGAGGCAAAATAACACATTTTGTTCAAAGATAAACACTCAGTTATATTAATGACAGTCACACAGGTGTGAGAGTCATGAGAAGACAAACTGTATTCACAAAGAAATAGGTCAAAAAAGTAAAATGCGTAAACACATATCACTATGGTTGGTAATTAATTGTGTGCACCCGGTTTATACCTTTTGGTCATCTGAAATACCGGGACAGACAATTTAAGTCTTTTGATGAGCTCTGTCAAAAATCTTTGGGAGTCTGAGTCCCCACAACCTTTGCCAGGGTCTGCACTGAGGGCAGTTGACATGAGAGAAAACTCAGACTCACTTATCTCAGGTGGAATAGCCGGTGGGAGCCTGTGAGAGGCACACACCACGCCAGCAGTATCTCAAGTGCAGGCGGCAAGTGCACCACTGGGCCACTCTCCCAGGGGTCTCTTCATTCAGTCAACAATCATGAATCAAGTTGACAGTACAATGCTAAACTTAAAATGAGTTATTCAAAGCAAGGTGCCTCAAATTATGAACAATCACAGGAGAAACAGAGGAAGGGAAATCCTGCAGACAAGCTTAGTGATTACAACGTGTACTTTAAAAACTGGGGGTAAACTTGACTGATGTGCTTCACTGATTTCTACCTATGCCTGGGCAGGACACAGGCAGTAGTAATCTTCGGTTGCGAGACATTCTGTTCTCAGCCACCAGGTGACAATAGGGACATCTGCAGCCTGGGAAACAGGGGGGTATGGGGTCTTGGACTGGGGTCAGCATAACTCCCAGAATCCTAGCCCTGAGCCTGCTGGGCGTCAGACATCTGTGTAGACCACCCGGCTATTGCTAGCGTTGTGGGGGTTGAGGAGCTTGAACTCTGATCGACAAGCCTTCCAGAAATGCCTTGCCTAAACTACGCTGCAAACCTGATTCCCCCCAAAACTGTGATGAGTCACTATAACATAAGGAATCATCTCCAAGAGCCGAGATACTGGAAATTTTGTCTCTACTGAATGCAGATGTACAAAGAGGGCATCTCTTCACTATTGAGTCCTGAGGAGTTTTTAATATTTTGATGTATACAGGTGACTTTTGCTTACACTCAAAGTCAGCATTGTCGTAATGCACTTCCATGAAATAAAATTTGCAAAAAAATGCATGAAACGAATTAGAACTCTCTAAGAGTCTTTGCTCAATTTTTTGGAAATGATGTAAAGATGAAATACATTAAAAATTGTAAAAAAATAATACTGACAATTTAAAATAGTGGGATAAGCCCAAGAAAACAAAGAGAATTCATCAATATAAAAAACTGTATTACAGGGATAGACTCCGGGCAGTTACAAAGAGACAGTCCATAATCATTAAGTATTTTTTGAAGTTTCCCATCATGATGAACACATTTTTGTCTTATAGGGCATAAC
The DNA here is from genome assembly GCA_963575145.1 of Galago senegalensis. Lineage (NCBI taxonomy): Eukaryota > Metazoa > Chordata > Mammalia > Primates > Galagidae > Galago > Galago senegalensis. Next base: position 18,722 of record CAUYTI010044208.1, on the reverse strand, counting down.
TCTTCTTGGAAAACAGGTTTACATTCATTTTTTCTGTGGTATTGCTGTTTGTGAGATTCTTCTATGATTCTACATACACAGACATGAGCATGCCTTACAAAATGTTTCCATCTTCTGTGCCATGGTTATATGTTGTTTTGAGCCCTGGGGGATTCACTCCCCACACACTCACATAGAGACCACAGATTTTGCAGAAATAATACCTAAGATTAAACAGCAGCCTGGTTGCATAATGTCTGCTAATCATGCAATGCACATAATAATTTTTGACCCAGTTAATAATGTCCCAGGATTCTTCAGGCACATGTAGCCTTAATTTATTAAAAGCTCCTAACATTTCTTCAGTTAGAAGGAATGGCAACGCAGACCAACGATGCATTTTTTAAACGGACGCTTCCGTTGTGTCTGTATCGCACGGCAAATCCACTCATCTGAATTTACCCCCCAATACAAATGAAGACAATAAGGAGGGAACACTTCTGCCTAACAACGCAAATAAGGGGAGGCAACTCTCCAGCACAACCAAAAATGCACTCAGCCATTCTCCAGGGTCTGGATTTTAGGGTGTGAGCATTCTGGATGTTAATCTTTCGGGGTTATGATTTTAAGGATTTTAGATAAGGGATTTTGCTCTTTGGGGATTTCAGCTTTATGTGTTCTGATGCTAGGGATTTTGTCTTCTGAGATAATGACACACACCCCTTTCAGATTACCACTGCTCATAATTTAGCCTATTAGGTCTCCTTATCAACCCTCTGAGGATGGTAACTTACACGCATGCAATTACTGCAGATTCAGTTTAATAAATGCTGTTAGCTGTAACGCAGCACACTCAGAGTTTGTATCAACTCTCTAAGTTCAACAGTTAAACATTAAGTGCACTGAGATAATACTGTTCTTTCTTAATTCATATAGAAACTTGAATGTAAACATAGACATTTCCTAAAATACGTTAGGCAGTGCCTCCTAAAATGTACAGGTATTACCCATGAAGATATAACTTTTGGTTATTCTTTGGGGGAAAAAATACATGAAGTATCTATTTAAAAAAAAAAAGCCTATGATGGGACATGAAGGTGAATTTGAACTTCAGCAGAAAACAAATTGAATAAAATACAATCTGGGTTGGCACAGATCACGCCAGTTTTCTGAAACTTTTATATTCTGTAATTTTCTTTTAAGGGGCACCACCCTTGTACAAACACATACAACACACAACACACTACTAATTTGGCCATTTATTCAGCTGTTTCCTAATGGCTGGGTCTGTGTAAGGTGTGGGACTTTAGCCTGTAGGGGACCACAGCCTTGGGAGACAGATAGGTAAAGAAGTAATTATATCAGTGTAATCAGTGCTGTAACAAAAACGTGACGAGGGCAGAGAAAAGCACAGGCCCATTTTGCTTAATAAGATCAAGGAAGGAATACAGGAGAAGATATTTGAGCTAATCCTGAAGGGGGAGCTTGAAATGTATCCAAGGTGGAGAAGGCACTGCAGCCAGAAGGAGGAGTTGTGGAGACCGGAAGGAGTAGGATTTACAGGGAATTGTGGGAAGCTGGGTACAGGTTGAGCAAATGTGTGTGAATGCAGGAAAAGGGGGTGTCCCTGAAAATGCAGACGGAGACATCATACACGTCTACTTGACAATACTCTGACACTTTGGTAATGGGATACAGTTGTTTCTTATACCTTTGGGAAAGGCTGATGTCATTCATTCTGATGTTACTGCATGCCCAAGTTCTGGATGGTTCTTGGAGGTGACAGTCGAGTCACTAAACAGAAACGTAAATGCAGAGGACTTCCCTGGAATTTCATCAGGCACAGCCTGCTCCTCAGTGTGCTTTCCTGGGGGCCTTGGAACGGGGGCTCGCTGTGTGAGAGACAAGGTTGTCCTGCACGGCCAGGGATCTACAGTCAGGAGCCCAAGATGTGCAAGGCTGGCTCCAGCTCCACACACCACCTTCCCAGAAGATAATCCTGCTGAAGTTCTCAGAGCAGAAGCCTTGGCCATCAATGAACACGGATGGGGCTAGGAAATAAGAGGATGTGGGGATAAGCATAGGACAGGAAGGGACAGTTGGGGAAGGTTGGGCACTCAGGTCATCCTCGCCATTCTCACCAGCCACCTGGGCTCACTCCCAGCTCCTCCACAACAGCCAGTCCTGGCCTCCTAACTCTTGCAAGAGAAAGGGTCACCACTATTTATGACCAATTCCACCTTTCTTAAAAAAAATAAAATGAAAGATTTCTTTTTTCTGAAAGTTTGGGCCAAACATTTGGGTGCACATTATACACGGGGGTGCATTATACATGACAAACTATGGTGCCAACAACAAAGATGGATTCACAGTCATTTTAAAATAAGTCTTTGTGTTTCTGGGATTCTGCTGAACCTGAAGGAAAGCACTCAGAGAATGCCTGTACTCGGTTAATACTCGGAGGGGTAAGTAAACAAGTAAGTAAGCTTGTAGATAAGGAGTTGGGTTAGAAAGTTATTCATAACCTCACTGGAGCAGTGATGCCAGGGCAAACTTAGAGATAGTAAAGAAGTAGGATTTAGTCGTTTGTACACAAAAGCACACACATTCACAGTTGGTTTTTAAGAGGTAACTGTGACAATCATCTATCAAAAAACTTGTGTTGTGGCTCGGCGCCTATAGCTCAACTGGCTAAGGCGCCAGCCACGTACACCTAAGGTGGCGGGTTCGAATCCCCAGCCCGGACCCGCCAAACAACAATGACGGCTGCAACCAAAACATAGCCAGGTGTTGTGGCGGGCGCCTGTAGTCCCAGCTACTTGGGAGGCTGAGGCAGAGGCAGGAGACTCGCTTGAGCCCAGGAGTTGGAGGTTGCTGTGAGCTGTAATGCCATGGCACTCTACCCAGGGGGACAGCTTGAGGCTCTGTCTCAAAAAAAAAACAAACTTGTGTTGTGATAGAGATGTATGGAGGAGACCCCAGTAGCTGGCATGGTCTGGCAGAGGCCCGTAATGGTATTTGAAGTTTATAGCTATAAAACAATACCGAAATGACAAAGCTTAAAAAACAGTTCTCTTGCTCTTACCAATGTGATGAATTACTTGATGATAGACTGATATCAGTTTCAATGGAAGTAAACTGTATAGTGCTATAGGCAACATCTATACCCACATAATTTTTAAGTACACACACACACACACACACACACACATATAAACTTACTTCACATCAAGGTTTCGAAGTATCTGTATTTTAAAAAATGCAAGTGGGAGCAAGGAACAAAGGGATGTTAGTTAAAAACTTTTTTAAACAAAATACTTGTAATTCTGAATAGACTCTAGATCAGTGGTTCTCAACCTGTGGGTCGCGACCCCTTTTTAACCATGAAAATACACTGCGGCATTAGGAAGGTTGAGAACCACTGCTCTAGATCTTTTGATAAAATTTATAAATATCTCTTAGTAAAAGCCATATCTTAAGTAAGTGATAAATATTTAGTTGCTGAACTCTAAGTGCAAGTAGACAATTGTACCAACAGGCAGAATGTATAGCTACCCTAAGAGTCATCTACGTGGGCCATCATTCAGAGCAAGGGTTAGAGAAACATGTTAACAAAAATCACTGTATTTTTTAAAATTTCAGATTAATATGAAGGCTGTACTTTTTTAATTGTTTGGGATTCATCGATGGTATAAAGAATTAGGTTACACTGATTGCACTTGTCAGGTAAAGTCCCTCTTATAATTGTCTCTCACCCCTAAGAGGTGTGCCGTACACTGTGACCCCTATCCGCTTCCCTCCTCCCCTCTCCCTGCTCCCTCATTCTCCTGCCTCACCCCTTGTATTAACTCATCTACTGCCTTCATATTAGAATTGAAGGCTGTACTTTTGAATTGTTTTCATCATGCCACTCTAGTGACCCAAGATGGTACAGTAGGAAGTTGGTAGCTGTGGATACACTAGGCACGAGAGACACTGCACAGCTAAATATTGACCAGATTGTCTTAAAACCATCCCAATACTCAACGTGTATTCATAGTCTAGTGTTCTTTCCACAGTGCTTCCAATTAATAAATGAGACTTCTGGTTACATAATCTATCTAACTTCTTTCATTCTTTCTATATTTTCTTCAGTTTGAAAACAGTACTTCAGTTGAAATCTTTGCATTGTCTTTGAATCTTAGAAATTACTGCCCACTTCCTTGTTACATAAGAGCAGCTGCTGTTTTGATAAATTGGCCTTAAGTTTTATTTTCTAGTTTAATTTCATGCCCACGCATACCTGCCCACAACACACACACACACACACAGACAGACAGACATAAAGTTTGGCAACTTCAGTTAATGTTAGGCAATCCACTACACTTTCAAAAACATGTTATAATAAAGGCTATTCCTTTTCCTTTTCATCATTTATTACCCTGATGAGATTATTTCTTATATACTTAAAGGATTATAAATATTTGAGTACCATACAGTGGTTTTATTTCAGGAATATAAGATAGAGGTAGGATAATTATTTAGGAATTATCTCTGCAGAAGAATTAAAATGACCTCTTAATGATTTGATGATTTAGATAAAATATTAGGAAATTTTATCAATTTTTTTGTCACAACTACATGGATGAGATATTTTTTCTCAATGGTAAATTTCTCTACAGAGGAGGAAACAATAAAAAAATAAAACAAGAACTTGAAAAAAGATTGCACATGTTTATCCAGGTTTTACCTTCAACTTTTAAATCAAATACAGACAACTGAATAGTTTTCTTAACTAAAAATAAGGAGTAGGACTATAATTGGGCTATGGCTTTCCTGTGAAAGCTATAGATTAGTTTCATAGTAGGGCTGAGTACACTGGATACTTTTCATCCTCCTCTTTTTCTGCTCTTAATGGTAGAAGCACTTTTTCTGCTCTTAACTGTAAAAGTAAATGAAGTAAACTGCATTTACTTTTACAGTTATAAAGGTTTACCTATGGTCACTAACGCTCTGTTCACTTATTGGCAGTATTCAGTCGTAAAGGAGAATTGTCTGCAAATATATGGATGGGCTCTTACTTGTGCCACTCTGTCCTCTCTTACAGATTCCTCTACATTGGTACCCTTGTCTGCTAATTTAAACTACATTTTCCTTCCTAAATATTCCATATTCTCAACTCAAAGTGTATAGCAGGTTCTACTGGGTTTCCTTATACTTACACTGTGGCCTAACAACACTCTCTAGGAAGCTGGAACAATAGTATTGCCCACCTAATCTGTTTGTCCTCTATTAGGAATCATTACCATGTTATCACTTTCTCCCATATCTGAGAACTGTTATCATTTTTTAATTGTTTAATGAGAGCAGTAAATCTGTTACTCTATCTTGGCTGGATACAGAAAAGCTTGTCTCCACACTTTCAGGCATACTATATCTCTTGGTCTCATTCTGTGTGTGAGTGTTAAAATATCACCATATGTTAGAATATGCTTACCCTAAGGCATTGTTCAGCTCGGAGTTTTTATTTTCTCAAAAAGTTAGACATAACTGTAGAATTTACTTTTTAATTGAGTTCTGAAAGATATCCTCTTCACAGATATTTAATGGATACTAATGTGTATTTTTTGTGAATATCTATCGGCATTGTATTCTCTACTTATTTATTTATGATTATAGTTTGCTTTCTGTGTTTGTTTACAAAGCCTGTATTATCAACTCTCTTTATAATCTGAATGAGACCTGAGAAAATCCAGATTCTTTTTTCTGGGTTAATTTGGTATTGACAAGTTTCGTTTTAGTATTATTTCCAGAAATGTACTGTTAAATGGATGAAGTATGTCATGCTGAAGTCACGGTTTACAATGTACCTGTTACCAGACTAATGTAACTGCATCGAATATGCAGATTTTTATCCCTCAGCTTCCTCCCACTCTACCCTCTTCTTAGTACTTACAGACCATTATCCTAAGTGAAGCATCTTTGAAATGGAAAACAAATACCACAAGGTTTCACTTGTAAGTGTGAACTAAACAAGAGATGTATGTGGTCATAAAATGGTGCAATGTTCTTGGTAAATTCGGTTGAATGTCATAATTTTACTTTGATTCCATTGGGGAGAAAAGTCACTATTGTCTTTCAGAAGTAGGTAGGAGCTGATGCTGACATCAACTCAGTTTTGATGCCATCTCTGTAAAATCATTAAAATCCCCTTGGTAATAGCACTTAATTTAGTACTGGGGGAATCAAAACTGTTTCATTCGTGTTATTACAAGTATTTTTTGATTTAATGAAAACTCTCTGAAGAAATCTCACATAATATATTAAGTAATTTAAAGTGTTTGTGAGAGGCTTGGCGCCTGTACCTCAAGCGGCTAGGGTGACAGCCACATACACCAGCACTGGTGGGTTCAAATCCAGCCCAGGGCCACCAAACAAGGACAACTACAACCAAAAAAAATAAAAATAGCTGGGTGTTGTGGTGAGCACCTGTAGTCCCAGCTACTTGGGAGGCTGAGGCAAGAGAATCACTTAAGCCCAAGAGTTGGAGGTTGATGTGAGCTGTGACACCACAGCACTCTACCCATGGTGACAGCTTGAGATTCTGTTTCAAAAATAAAATAAAATAAAGTGTTTTTGAGGTACAGAAAAGTATAAAACCCTCAAAGTATGGAATTAAAAATTGCAGTCTCTAATCCCAACTACTTGGAAGGCTGAAGCAAAAGAATCACTTAAGCCCAAGAGTTAGAGGTTGCTGTGAACTGTGATACCACAGCACTCTACTGGGGACAACAAAGTGAGACTCTGTCTCAAAAAAAAAAAATTGCACTTGGCATTTGATTCAAAATCTTCTATTCTTTTCTATCCATTTTATCTACCCATCTATCTGTCACCATCCATCTAATCTGTGGAAATCTTTTATCTATCTTGGTACCATCTTCTTACTTTACTCAATTAGCTGAGTATTTTTAGCTCCAGGGAATATTAATTCATGTGTGTTTGTCAATGAATATTACCATACTTAACAAATATTTATGAAAATTTTTATTTTTATAGAATTTTATCAAGCATCTTGATAGTGACTGAACAACAACAAAAAGACAGGTTGCTTCATCTATTTCTGTTACAGAAATGATCTTGCACATGCATTCCTCCATTTGCTAACATGCTTTGTCATCGCATATATTTCAGATTGTCTTTATATGACACTCTCCATGATGAATAACAACATACTTCTGCATTTTCCATTTTAAGATCTCTCAACACTCTGTTGTCTGCATATACTATGGCCTCCTCAAAAATGTTTCAGATGAGAATCATGAATAAATGTGTCTTGGAAGTTTGTGGGGTGGCCTTTGGGCATAGAGGAATTATATAATGCCACATGTTATTCCTCTATAATGGCATTGTCCTCTCATTTTTCACCTGCCGACTCAGAGATCTTCACTTTGCAATCAAATTCACCTTCCGTTGTTTATTGTTTAGCATCAATCACAAAGCTGGCGTTTGCTTCACAAACATGTAGCCAGACGTAGTGTAATAGAAAAAAATCAATATTTTGCATTCAGTATGTAGGTTAGTAATATGATTGCTCCTACTGATGATAGTGTAGGTAAAAATAACATTCATCTGGAAAACACACATGGAGTATATCCTTAAAATACTTGAAATCCCTCAGATAAATTTATTTACCATAGTTTCCTCCAAGAGAGTGCCTAATAAAAATAAAGTACTTTTAATAAAACATTTTATAGTACATTTTTGTAAATAACTTACTATACTGTATAAGTTAGGAAAAATATATAACCCAATACATTAGACGAAAGATGTGTTTTAATTGGTTTCCTGATAAAAATTTACATTAATATTATTTCTTTTCCTATTTCATTATTTATATATGTTCAAGAAAGTTCTTATTAGAATAACAAATTCCATAAAATTTCAATTTCTGCTCTTTTATTTTGATTAGCAATAGGAAGTCTGCTAAGAGAATTATGTCTATAAACTTCAGAATTTAGAGCTTATTGTCAGCAACCAACTTATATAAAGATGTCTACACTCTTAATGCTGTACTTGGCTTCTAAAGGGAGAAGTAGAAAATTCCTTAAACACATTCCTCTGTTAAGGACAAAGTATTCAAGCCATTTATATCAATTTGCTAGAACTGCTGAAATGATGGGCTGCAAAGTGAATGGTTTAAACAATGGAAATTCACTATCTCACGGTTCTGAAGGCTGGAAGTCCAAATCCACGATTGTGGTGTGGTTGGTTCCTTGTCAATGGTGTGAGAGAGAATCTCTTCCGTGCCTCATCTGTTGCTTCTGGTGGTTGTCAAACATTCCGTAGCATACCTTGAGCTACAAAAGCCTCGTCTGTTCTTTGCCTTGATGTTTACCTGGTATCTTTCCTGTGTGCATGTCTGGGTCCAAGATTTCCCTTTTAAATAAAAACTTTAGATCTTCATCATATGAATTTTTGGAGGACACAATTTAACCCACAGCACTAACCAAAAAAGCAGGTTAATAACACTTAGTTTCAGGTTGTATGTATTGTATTCAATTATTTGCTTTTCTCAAATACATTTTGGTAAAAAATTCTTCCTCTTATTTTCTTTAAATCATGGAGAAACTGACCACTTGGTCTAAATAACAATATAATTAGAAAGAAACTAACAGATTTCAGTATTACATCACTGATACTTAAAAACAAAATAAAGAAATGATTCATAATTATAAACTATGTCCAAAAATATCTACATCAAAAGCTATAGTTGATCTGCATAAATTTTAGACAACTTTGCTAATGTTTAAGTTGTACCAACTTCAATTCTTGTTTTTGTAGTTTAACGAGGCAGTGTGGCTTTCTACTATAATGGAAATCCTTAGGAGAAATTTGAAAAGATCTGAGCTGAACTATATATTTATGTAAATACGACTTTATAACTATATGTAAGTTTTACATATATATACATATATATAAATAATTTCTGAAATAGAAAAACTGTGGCTATGTAGAAAGACTTGCCATTTTTCTCTGTCAATCAGAATCTCTTGTACAATAATGAATTGGTATCTCTACTTTTTTAATAAACATTAATCACCCAGAGATATGTCAATTGTAACTCACGATTTGTGACATACTTTCATTATTGTTTGATCCATGGCTTTCTTTTATAATTATGTATTTATGTTCATATACACAAGGGTTTGTAATTTTCCTTCTAATCTCTAAAGAATCCATTTTTACTTCATTTTTTCTTTATTCTAAAAATAGCATAATTAGATGTATTTACTGAATATTCTCTCAATTCCCCATTAATCTTCCACATTGCAATTATAACATACAAACTCTAAATATGTTTGGATATGTTTTAGGGAATCTATTTCACTCTTGATTAATTTGTCTTTGCATTAGTACCAGACTGCTTCAAATATTAATATTTATGATGTGCTTTAATATCTGGTAATAGAATTTTATCATCTATCTATACTTTCCTTTAAAAGTATCTTATCAATATCTTAACTCTTTCCTTTTTAACATATACAAAAATTTGTATTGATTTTACTTTATTAAAATTGAACTGAAATCTGTAGGATCGTTAGAGAAGAATAGAGAACTTTACTTTTTTTTAAATTTATGTACAAATCACACCTATTCAATATTTTAATAGCTCTCAAAACGATAAAATTTTGCATATAAAAATTCTGAATTTTTTCTTATATTAATTTCTAAACATTTGATATTTTCTGCTATTATGAAATGTTTTTTCTTTTTAAACCTATTTGTAATTTGTTAATAATAACTATTTAAAAATTAATAGGTTTTAAACATAAAAAGTGTGTTGTGATTTCTGGAAACTTCAAATACATTAGGTTACATGGCTAAGAAAAATTAAAATTTCAGGTAAATATTACTAGTCAACTGATTTTTCAATTGGTATATCCCACTGGCCCAAAGTAGTCACAGGAGTTCTTAGAAGTGACAGAGAAAGAACTGGGAGCACCAAAGGGGACAGTGACACAAGCTAAATCATGTTGATATCATTGGCTGTAAAGAAACACAACCTTGAGTGAGAAGTGCCAGCAATCTTTAAGAGCAAGAAAAGGCAGGCCAGGCGTGGTGGCTCACACTTGTAATCCTAACACTCTGAGAAGCAGAAGCAGCAGGATCCCTTGAGGTCAGGAGTTTGAGACCAAAACCCCATCTTTTCCAAAAATAGCAAACTGAGCCAGACACTGTAGCTGGGACCTGGAACCTCAGTGTTTCTGGAGGCTGAGGCAGAAGGATCTCCTTCACTCAGGAGATGGAGGTTGCAGGGAGCTATAATGATGCCACTGAACACTAGCCAGGGTGACAGAATGAGACTCTGTCTCAGTAAAATAAAATAAAATAAGAAAACTAGAAATGGCAAGAAACATTTTTTTTTTCTTTTTACAGAGAGCCCCTAGAAGGAATGCATTTTTCCCAACACCCTGATTTTAACTTGGTAACATCCACATAGTACTGTGACCTCTAGGACAATAAGATGTTTTGTGTTCAGACACTAAGTTTGTGGTAATTTATTACCTCTGTTCTACTGCAACTAATACACAAATAAATTAAAAATTTGTGTCATCTTGTAGATCAGTCAAAATCCGTTTTCTTAACCATTAGAGTGAATTAGGTTCAATCTTGGCTCTGGAACTGTTCATTTTCCCAATACGTAATTTATTTATTTGTTTTTTATTTAGCATTTTTCTATGATCCACTGCCATATGACTTATAACAGCTTTTTACAATAATGATGATGTTGACGAAGTGGTTGCCGTTCGTCATGGGTCTCCTCTGTGCCAGACGCGTACTATATACACTTTATAGACTGACTCCAGGGATCTACAATAGGTATTATTCTCTCAGCGAGAAAATGTGTTCAAAGAACAGGTACAAGATTCATAGCACCAGAAAATAGCAGACTCACGATTTAGAGCTAAAATCAAATAAATTAAAAATATTAATACCGAGAGCCTGCACTCAGTTTCTCTGTAAACCATGCTGTACACTTGAATGCAGTCAGTCTCTCCTCTTCTCAGATCATAAACAGGAAGAACTATTCTACTTAATTCCTCAAATTAAAAATTTGCTATGTCTATTAAAAGGTATCAAGCTTAATCCTGCTAAACTAAAGAGGAACTTCATTCCTTTCCTCAGCTATTCTGAATATTTATAAACTACATAGAAGAGTCTAGTTATTTCCTTGCAGAACACAAATGAAACTCTACAGGAAGCCAAAGGAGGCCTACATAGTCTCAATACATAGGGAAAATGAGATTTTTTTTTTTTTTTGAGACAAAGCCTCAAGCTATCCCCCTGGGTAGAGTGTTATGGCATCACAGCTCATAGCAACCTCCAACTCCTGGGCTCAAGTGAGTCTTCTGCCTCCACCTTCCAAGTAGCTGGGATCACAGGTGCCCACCACAGTGACCAGCTATTTCTTGGTTGCAGCTGTCATTGTTGTTTTGGCGGGCTTGGGCTGGATTCGAACCCGCCACCTTAGGTGCATGTGGCTGGTGCCCTAGCCACTTGAGCCAAAGGTGCCAAGCCAGAAAATGAGAAATTGTAGTTAAATATACATTTATTTACAAAAGATTTACTACTGAATTGTACAAAAATATTTACAAAACATTGTTTACATGTTGGCCTCCTCTTTGTAAAATTTTGTGATTAGTGTTTTCTAAGTAAATGCACATGTTTTGTAAATAAAGGTACACTTTGCCTTTTACCCCATAGTCTATGCTTAAAATAGATCCTAGGAGATAAGGTTTCAATGGATACCCTATATAACCCCATGTATTATTCACTAAGGAAGACTAGAACATAGAATTAATTTACAAAGCACATTATTGATAAAAATGTCACCTTTTATGTGGCAATATATTAAGCTTGGCCACATTATAAAATAGTTTTGTCTTAGTTCCAAAGTATTACACATTTCTTTCAAGGTGCCAGCATTAATGTGGTTACTAGAAATTTCTTATAGCATTTTATAATATCTGTTTATAATGAAAATTTGCAATTATTTGTGTTGTTTCTTTGATATTTTAATGGAAGGGGAAGAGCTAGCTACCATAATAATTCCTATGGTCTATTTTTTTTTCTGTTTTTCTACATGAATGAAACAACGTTCTGTTCTTAGTTCACCTCCCAAAGAGGGTCTTCCATACAAATATTGAAGTAACAAGACAAAATGGGCACTCAATACTCTTATCTCCTAAAACAGGTTTAATTTATTTCTTAATGAACATTTCTTTTACAAACCTATCTTATTGATTTGTGTAACAATTACTCAAAGACGTGATATGTGACACATTTGTACAATCAACTCATAAAACTTAAAAAGTTACTTCACACGAAGGTGACTTAAATGAACTCTCACAATTTGAAAACTGTGGCAGAAAACCGCACGTTTTATCATTTTTATGCTATATATTGGAATAAATGTTTAAAATAATTTAAAGTAGAATTTATTATATGGGATTTTGAAAGAATAATACCAAGCAAGGGAAAAGTTATACAAATATTCTTTCTTCCCACTCAGGAAAGAATGCACCCAAAATATTTGAACTTATTTTTTTTAAGCAAATGACAAAGACACAGTATACCAGCTTTACTTTTTAAACCTACACTTAGCATTATATATTTAAACAACTGTCAAAACTTACTAAGATGCCAACATTCATGCATAGCTGGAAAACATCCTTAATTTATAGTAAACCAGAAAAATGTTACCATTAGTGTGTTAATATCTTTCACTACTAAATACTGAAAAAAACTGAAATTATCTCTGGTGGATGATTCACCCTGTAATGTTAGCTTCACAGCCCATGTTTCAGACACAACAGGAAAGCAGGTCCATGCTGGTGTTAGCACACTCTTGTTCTACCACTACTGAGAAGTCAGGGATCACCTGGAGCATTTTTAATTAAAAAAAAAAAGTGCATACAGAGATTTACAACAATTTTAAAGACATATAAATGTTCATATTTTGTTGTCCCAACAATAATCTCAAAAGTTGATGATAAATATGGCTCTGATGAACGGTTTATAAATACTTAGATTAGGTACAGTGATACTGAAAGTTGAGTTTGTTTGAAGTCTTCATAATAATGTTCCTGGTAATCCTCAAATGGGGTTTGCTATGGTTAACATTTCTGTTAAATGCGTTTATTTAGTCGTTTGTTATCCAGGCTCAGCAGGTGATCCTTACCATTTACTGTCCTGGACTTCAGCTGTCTGTCTGTCTACCTTCAACTTCCACTGTTGACCATTTTGCACGATTCTCTTTGAAATGATCTTTCTGCCATTAACTATTTTTGTAGAAGTTGATATAGACTTGAAGTTGCTCATCCCGTTACCACCAATGATGTGGAAGAGAATGAAGTGAGCCCCTCTGTGATCCAGCAATGAATGAAGTAAATCCTGCAGGAAACCCCACCGAAAATCATGTATCAAAAGAAGAAAATCTACTTTCAAAAGATGGAAACCCACTGAAGGCAGAGAAAAACGACCCTGTTCCTCGGTTTTTGCTTGTCCTCAAATGCGTCTTCAAAGAAGTCAAATGATAGTGGGTCCCTTCCACCAAAAAATTCCCTGAAGACATGGTCTGGATTACGGAATGTGAAGCCAAACTCAAATGATTCTCAAACGACTTTCACCATTCAATCCTTCCTTGCCATATTTGCCACAGATGTCCCACTTTGAGGGATCTGGTAACACCTCAGATGCCTCAGCTACTTGTTTGAATTTTCTCTCTGCTTCTTTATTCTCAGGGTTTTTATCTGGGTGCCACTTCAGAGCCAGTTTTCGGTATGGCTTTTCAATGTCCTGGGTTTAGGTAACTCTCTGCCTGCTTAGAACTTCCGGGTAATCCACCTGTGTGTTAAATGATTGTTGGAACAGGTCCGAGGACGCCCCCTGCTGATGGTGGGAAGGAAGGAGGGGGCAGCAGCCTGGGGCTCCTTGCGGCTCTGGCGGTGGGGCTGTACAGGTGGTGGTGGCAACTAAAAATATTTTTGAATATTAGTAACTATGGAATGGCTTTGTGAAGTCAAAACAGATCATTACTTTTCAGAGGTCAAGCTACAAATGTGTAGCAAATATAGTCTATATTAATAAATAAACAGAAAAATAGAGATACTAACACATCACTTAATAACAAGTGAATTTTCCATATGCATTAAAATCAACCTGAAAAGCACTACTGTGCCAAATAATGAATTTTAAATGTTTGTTTATATCACTGCATTGTATGATTCTGTAATCATACACAAGTTCCTTAAAATATTGGAACCAATTTAGGAAATGGTAACTATAGTATTACAACTTTTAGTTTTGTCAATTAGAAATGTAGACTTTTTTTCAATGTTACAGTACTGTAACTTATTTCGAAATATATTACATTTTTTTCTTTGTTTTTAGATGAGCTTTCCATAGTTATTCTAATCAGCATTTTTATTTCTGACAATGAAACTGAGATGTACAAATAAAACTCTCATACAAAATACATGCAATGTAACTAAGAAACGCTTGTCAAAATAATATATTTTGTTCCCAATTCTATCTAATCAGTTCTCACTTTCTTGTGTTTAAAATTATCCATGGTCAAGCTAACCCAATGCTAGTTTCACATAAAATTCTCCTCATACTTTCGTTTTCCTACTTGAGCTTTTATTGCAAGCACCCCATGAACTAATTCAAAGTGGAGTGTTGGTTTTTCCCCAAAAACATCTTTTTTTTTAAGTGTTGAAATATTTTTTAAAAACATCCTCTTAACTAGCGTACTCTTCTTGTATCTCAAAATTATTTTTCACATCCATGTTAAGAGTGATTTGTCACCAAATTCACCACAAATAGAATTGAGTCAGAAATGTGCATCTCTAACTTACTGTAGAACATTTCCAGTTAGAAAAATGCAAAAGCAGCATCCCAATTACAGAAGGAATTTAATATTTGCAGATTCACAACTAAAGCATTTGGGGGTTTCCTCTTTGCATGATTAGTTTTTCCATTTCTTCAACTTGTAGGTCAAAGCACAGTGAAATGAAAGCCTTGAACCCCGACACTGTTTCCTAATAATGTATGTTTTGTTAACTATAATGTTATTCAAAGTCAATATATAAGAAAGGAAGGGAATAATCTCAGCCAGAAAACATTATCTATCTTTAGTTCCTGAAGATGTCTACTTCATTGAACTAGGCAGTTCGTATAATATCAGATCCTTTGTATAAAAAAGACCTAAGTTGTAAAGATATTTATATTTACTGAGTGACTTAAACTTAGATTTTTTTCATCTGTTTTGGTGTTACTGTTATTTATTGGGCAGTTCTTTGAATCTACGATGTGCTTTATTCATAGTGTCTGATGCATTTATTTTAAAATAACCCTTTCTTCATGGACTACATTCTAGAGGGGAACACAGATAAGCAAGCAGTGACCATCACAAATAATTGAATTGTACAATACGTAAGAAGGTAAGTGCTGTGGGAAAATGACATGGTAAAGGGATACTGAAGTGTAAGGCAAAAGTAGCAGGTTATCATGTAAATATAGGATTAAGAAAGTTTTCATTGAGAAGTGGGAGGAAACTAGTATTTCACATAGAAGGTATAGCTAGTGAAAAAGTTTGAGGCAAAGGAAATGTTTTTGCATATTCTAGAAAAGGAAAGGAGGCAGTGAAGTTGTGAGAAGTGAACAAGAGAACGATTACCTACAATAATCAAAAATACAGTTGGAGAAAAAGAGAAGCCAGATCACAGTATGCCTTAAAGAATGGTATTTAAATTTTTCTTAGTTGAAAATGTTTCATAAAGTTTATTTTTAGCTATAATAAGGCAAAGTAATAATTTGTGAGAACACTGATCATACCTATTTAAAGGACGTGATATGATGTTCCAATACATTTACACCTTGTGGAATGATCAAATCACAGTATTTAGTGTATCCACCATCTGAAGACATTGATCATTTCTTTGTTGTGAAAATATTTAAAAGCTTCTCTTCTACCTATTTTAAGTAAATGATGCATGGTTATTAGCCATAGTCGCCCTTCTCTGCAATAGAGTATCATATTTTATTCCTCCCATCTAACTTTAATATTTTACTGGTTGACCAACCTCTCCCATCTCACCCTCCCACTTATTCTCCCAGTCTCTAAACACTAGTGTACTACTCTCAACTTCTGTGAGATCAGTTGTTTTTAGATTCCACAGATAAGTGAGTACTTGTAGTATTTGTCTTTCTGTGCCTTGCTTATTTCAGTTAACATGATTTTCTACAAGCACATTCACGTTGCCGTAAGTGGATTTCATCTTATTTGTGGCTGAGTTATTTTCCATTGTGTCTCATATGCTACATTTTCTGTATCCATTCAGCAAATGATGAATGGCAATGTAAATAGAGCTTCAATAAACATGAGAAAAATATGAAAATTGGCCCCTGTATCTCACCATATATAAAAACCAATTCAAGATGGATTAAAGGTAAAATGTAAGACCCCAAACTATGAAACTACTAGAAGAAAACAGGTGAAATGCTATGTGACATCTGTCTAGTGAAAGATATTTTAGCTATAATCTCTAAAGCACAAGCAAAAAAATAGACAAATGAGATTAGCTCAACCAAAAATATTCTGCACACCAAAAGCAAGCAATCAACAGAGTGAAGAAATAGTCTACAGAATGAAAGAAAATATTTTGACATTATTCATCTGACAAAGGTTTAAAATGCATTAATTTATAAAACACCAAAAAAACTTACTAAAAAGTGAGCAAAAACCCAGAATAGACATTTCACCGAAGAAGACATCTGAATGGACAACAGGTATATGAAAAAGAATGAGGGTGGTGACTCTGGCTTAGTGAGTAGGGCGCTGGCCCTATATACCAAGGGTGGTGGGTTCAAACCCCTCCCCTGCCAAACTGTAACAAAAAATAGCCGGGCATTGTGGCAGGCACCTGTAGTCCCAGCTACTTGGGAGGCTGACGCGAGAGAGTCACGTAAGCCCAGGAGTTGGAGGTTGCTGTGAGCTGTGATGCCAAGGCACTCTACCAAGGGCGACAGAGTGAGACTCTGTCTCTAAAAAAAAAATGAGATTTTGAGTTTTGTTTTCAGTGGAATTGTGTGAAGTATAAATTTTTAATGCATAAATGTGTGTGCATATACTTGCTAATTTGTGCACTTGAATAAATTTTGCAACTATAGTTTTGGAGATATAAAATTTTAAAATCTAGGACAGTTAAAGAATATATTGTATAGCATGGACAGTTTCTGTTATGACATTCTTGTTTAATACACACATATTATTTATCCACTCTTTCAACTTGAATTACCTACTAGACTGTAATACTAATCAGCAGATTTACACATTTGTAAAATAACTGCCATTATTTGTAAGACATACCAAAAATTTTAGTGTTTTAATATGCTCCCAAAGCTATTAGCACAATTACTAATTAGACTGTTGGAGTGCTATGTTGTGCACAGAAAGATAAAAGAGGGCTTCACGAAGATACAGTTCCTTTTGCTATTTTATAGTTCAAATACTTTCAATTAAAAAAAGATTAGAGTTAAACGAGTTTCCCAATTATGGAAATTTTATACTGTAATAAAGAAGTGTATTTAGAAGAGAACTTATATTATGAGAGTGCTACTTCAATATAAATAGAAAAGTGGATAATGGCATCTTTGTGTGCTGCATGAAAACTGTTATCTGATTGCAGCAAAAGAGAGGCGGCACACTGGGGCCCTTAACTATTACTTATAATATGGGAAGATGTGTACTCATAGGAGAAAGTCAAACACATTTGATTCGACTAGAAAGTTGCCCACATTTGTATGTAAAGAAAAAAAGGATACTACTTTCACATTTATCTTTCTTTCACCTTTAAAAGATTTTCCCATAACACAATTCAGCTTCATAATATACAGTGATCTTGACATTCTGTTGGTTTTCAAATGACATTACGAATCTTCCCAGCTTAAAATTAGCTTACTGTCAGTCTGTTACCGGGATGCTGTGAAGATGTCACTAAAACCAGAGATGCAGTCGGGAGGCACTAAATCTTCAGATTGTTCATGCTTATTGCTGTTATTTTATTACCTCCAACACAGATATTAGTCAAAGACTAAGAAATGTCAACCTTTTTTTATCAACCCATATTTTATCAACTTTAAACCCTAAAAGTAGTATGATGATAAATCATTAAAGCTGTAATACATACAGATGAGGGAGAACCTCTGAGCATTTTGTTATTATAAAAATAGGGAAAGAAAAATTGTATTTATTGAGGTTTTATTACAGTTTCATGTAATATCTGTTTGAAGAAGAAACAAAGAGCTGACCAAGCACTCCAGTTACTATGAATTGTTTTGATTCTGGATTTATGACACTCAGTTTTCTCTATGAGCTCTCAGATCTCCATAAGCCATGAATACTGAGCTATCCATCTATTTATAGCTTCATTAATTTAAAAATGGGTATTTTAAAAAAAAGATGCTGAATTTCAAATAAGAAAATATTATGAATCCTTCCAAGTATCTAATGGTTAAATATAAAGAAAATAATTTGGCTCAGTGTCTGTGGCTCAAGCGGCTAAGGCGCCAGCCACATACACCTAAAGTGGCGGGTTCGAATCCCCAGCCTGGGCCCGCCAAACAACAATGATGGCTGCAACCAAAAAATGGCCAGGCGTTGTGGTGGGCGCCTATAGTCCCAGCTACTTGGGAGGCTG